>JAJEJO010000502.1:908938-926611 GCA_020662805.1 Glaucomys volans
GAGAGAGAGAGAGAGAGAGAGAGAGAGAGAGAGAGAGAGAATATGTTTGGACCCGAGTTTTATTTTACCTTTTTGTGGGGAGGAGGGAAGTTGTTTGCTTTTAGGAAACATCTTAATTCCAATTCTACGTTTACTCTCCAGAAAACTGAAAATGGAAAACACTAAGAAGAATAGAAATAAGGATCTAAACTCGGAAGGCAGAAAGAGGAAACGTTGTTTGGGGGAAAGCAAGTTATATTGCAAGAAGAAACGTTTAACTTTTCTTAAAAGTGAACTCTCGATGACCCTCGGAGTGTGTGACTCGGCTTTAACAGACAACTGACAATTAAAACAAACACGAGTTCACAAACTGGCCCCCGCCCGCTCTCCCAACGCGGAGGCCCAAGTGTTTCTAAAGGACCAGGCAGACTGCGCTCAGGGGGTCGGGCGCACTCTCTCTCTCTCAACCCACGGGATTAGAGCCCCCAAGACCACTACTCCCCGCCCCCACACCACTGCGAAGTGCCTGAGCTCACCCAGTGGCGGCTAATAATGCTAATAACGCGACCCTGCTCCCCGCGCCGGGGTGCGGGCTGGCCCCCAGCCAGGCACTCTTAAAGGCGCAGGGCCTGTAACGCTCCTGTTAGTCGGCCGGGACTAGCCTGCAACCTGGCCTCGGTTGGGAGGGTGGGGGTGGAGAATGCACTGCTCTGAGTAGCTGGCCTCCAGTCTAGATGCCAGATCTCCCAACCAAAGAGTTCCCTTCCCCTTTCGAGCCCCGCCACACATCCTCCTGGTGCCCGCGCAGTGGGCGCTTAATAAATATTTGTCGAATTGAATCATTATCCTGTTCCTAAATATACACATAGTAAACTACACTCTAGATTCTCAGGGTAAAGAGAAAGTCGTCCAGGAACCACACTCAGTCTTTCTGCCATCGCTCTTCCCTACTTTTTCTCCAAAGTCGGAAAGGTTTGAGGGATGCTTGAAGTGACGAGAAAAGGTCTCCGGAGGACGCAGAAGCAGTGGAAGGAGGGTTGGGATGACGCGGGGGCGGTGGGGGGGCGAAGGGATAGGAGACCCTGCCAGCGACGCTGGAGTTCAGTGCGTAGAAGAAAGGGAGGAATAGGAAGAGGTGAAGGGAACAAGGTTTACTTCCAAACCAAAAAGAAAAAAGAAAGAAAAGAAGAATGAAAAAAGGAAAGAAAGAAAGAAAGAAAGAAAGAAGAAAGAAAGAAAGAAGAAAGAAAGAAAGAAAAAGAAAGAAAGAAAGAAAGAAAGAAAGAAGGGAAGAAAGAAAGAAAGAAGAAAGAAATGAGTGGCGAACGTCGGCGGCGCACAGAACACCTACCTTCATGGCGAGGGGGAGGGGGTGCGGGGAGGAAGTCGCCACCCGAGCGAGGGCAGCCAAGGAATCCTAGCGGAGCGGCCGGGTTAAGCCTAGGGGGACGATCAGGAGCAGGGCTGCGAAGTCCAACTGGGCGCGTCGGGTGGGCGCAATGAACCGGAGCCGAAGCGGGCACTGGCGCCCGGGCCTGGGCTTCCGAGCTGGGGTAGCACGGAGAAGCGCCCAGGAATCGAGGGGGCGCGGATGAGCGCGGGCCAGCAGCAAAGGCAGGGCCGCGCCGGGGCGCAATGAAGGAGCCGCGGGTCCGGCGAGGGCGCGCAGACGACTGCTCCGCGGCGAGGCGCTCCCTCTCCAACGTCCATCAGCGACGGCGGTAATTAGGGCTTTCCAACCCCAAATGTGGGCGTGATTGTGCAAAAGACTTTACAACAAATAATAAAAAAATTCTTCACAAGAGGGTGAAAAAAAAAAGCCCCACTACTCAACTCTGGCCCGAGGCGGGGGAAGGGGGGGCGATCCCTGCGCCCAGGTGCCCCCAGTTCATTCACACCACGGATTCTGCAAACTTCTGGCGGCTCACGCCTCCTGATCCCCAGCTCCTCCTCTCCCGGTTTGTGGCCGAAACGTCTGCTTCCAGGGGCTGATCCTGCAGCCGAGAGTTAGTGTGCGGACGTCTGTGTACACACAGAGACACACACCCAAACACACACACCCACGGCAGCTTTGGGGCCACAGAACAATCAGGCGCGCATGGCTTTTTCTCCAGGAGATGCCGCTGAAAACGCACAAGTCGCCATCAGAGCTGCAAGAGTTGGAGCCAAATTTTGTCCTTTCATTTTAGGGTCTGGCAAAAACGGGGTGCAAAATGAGTGAAAGTCGGCCCCTAACTTTCTGCCGCGCTGTTGGTTGAGGGGGCAATGGGCAACTGCCTCCGGAGAGACGTTGGCTTTCCCTTTTTCACCCCCTTCTTTCTCTCCGGGTTAATCTCCCTCTTTTCCCCGCCTTTCCAGGGCGAAGGCGAAGAGGAGCTAGGGCACCGCGGGCGCTGGGCTTGGGAGGAGCGAGCGCCCAGGGCTCCACATCGGCGACTCAGCTCCGGCGGTCCGTGGCGGGCAAGGCTGCCCACCTCCTGCTTCGGTGCCGGGGTCCGAGGGGCGGGAGGGGGCAGCCGAGCGGTCCAGGGCACGGTGGCGGCGGCGGAAGGAGCTCACTGGGCAGCGGCGGCACGGAACCGGACTCTGGGCGACGGAGGCGGCGCCTCGGAGCCTGCAGCAGCTTTCCACGCGATCCTGTGCCCCAAAGACAGACTGACCGACCGCGGGGACCGCGTTCCCCCCCACCCACCCCCCGGCCCTGCTGGCCAACTGCCTCACTTTCTCCCTTCCTCTCCTCGGACTCCTCTTTTCCCTGGTGTTCTCAGGGAAAAAAATATATATATATGTAATTTTTTTTTTTTTTTTTAAGTTGCAGAACCAAAGGCGGTGGAAAGAGAGAGGAAAGGCGGGGGTTGGGGGGGGAGAAAAACTCCAGTTTGCCTCTGCGCATGCGTGGTGATACCGGCCTATGACAAACTCCGCAGGATTTTAAAGCCGTATTACGGGCTGGGGTGCTGGGAGGCGGGGTACACCACCCCTTGGGCCCCCTTCTCTAGGCTCCCCATCCCCCAGGCATCTGCTGAAAGAGAGGTCCACTCCGTAGCCGCTGCCTGCCCGCCGCCGGGCTGTCTACGCTTCTTCCAAAGCCGCTGGCCCGCGGGAGACTGAACCCCAACTTTCCAGACTGGACCCCTTGGCTCGTCCCAGACAGCTCCCACTGGGGCTCCGCAGAGACTGCTGCCCTGACACGGAACAGCTTGGACGCCCTCCTCCTCATTCTTACCCCCGGGGAGGAGAACCTAAGCTCTGCCGCTAGAGGATAGGGTGGGGGCAAACATCCTGCAAAGCCCCCAGGGTAGTAGGGGGTTCGGGGGGCACGACTGCTCGTCTGGCTGAGACTCGGTGCAGCCAGGAGCGGCGCGTGGTCCTGCCGCGCGGATCTAGGCGCCTGTTATCAGGTGAGAAGACTGCGAAGTTTGGTCAAACAGGGCTCCCGGAACTTCTAGACACCTTCAGATGCCCGCAGTTGTGGCGGGGCGGGGTTGTGGGATGTGTGTCCCCCTCCCTTCAGCACTCCAAGAGCGCCACCCCTAAAACAGTGCCTCACGCTGCAGCGCAATTCTTTTTCTCCGCGGTTCCCATCCTCCAGCGGTCAAGGGTGGAAGACACACACACACACACACACACACACACACACACACTTGATCTTAAGTCTCAAGGTCTGTGGCCTGGGTACTTCGGGGTTGTGGTCGTTTTGGATTGTTCCTCCTGTCCCCCATTCCCACCCTCATCTAATCATCCTAGGGTGTGCAGGCTGAGGCTCCAGATTTTGTCCTGCCTCTCACAGCTGCCTCCTGGCCCTAACTTGTCCCAACTGACTCTATACCTCCCCCCACCCCACCGCCCCCCTTCTCCTTTGCCTGGAACCAAAAATGGCGGTGGAAGCTTCCCACAAAATGCAAAGAGATAGATGCCCCTCCTCAGTTTGCCTTGCTTTCTTTCACCAAGTGCGCATGCTGCCTTAAGTAAAAAGAGCCCAAGGTTCTAAAAAGTCCCTGTCACCTCCTGTGTCTCCTTTGCTCTAACCCTCTCTAGGCTTTGAACACTTGGTGACCTGTGGGAATTTTACACTTTTCCATTCTAGCTTGAAATCTGCCCATGGGATGCAGGGGTACTAAAGAGTAGTCTCTGGGGTACTAAAGAGTAGTCTCTGGGTCTTTGGAACTGCTCCTAGACAGACACCTTCTGCCCTTCCCTGTCTTCCCAGCTATTCTGCCCAGTGGCTACAGCCTGAAATTCTCCCTGACCACTGGAGCCCACATGCCCCCTCAGTAGGCACCCCAGCTCTGCCCCCTGGGGGGTGGATGTTGAGCACCTAGCTTTCTGTGACATAGCTGAGTGGTTGAAGAAAGTTAGTGGCTATGAATGGAAAGGTAAGAGAACATGGAAGTCAGCCGGCATCTCAGTGCCCTAGAGTCTAGAGGCAGTTCTCCTGGATGTGCCCATTCTGTAAAGATATAAACAGTAAAGAGACACTGCTTACACAACCACAAACATTTTTTTTAAGTTAGTGTTTTCTGAATCATCTGGATTATTATCTGCTGCTCTTAATTGCCTTTGCATGCCCGACACAGCCTCAACAGTTCTGGGTTTCTTGTTTTGCACTTTTCCCCTCTAGTGGAAGATGGTGTTGGCTAGTGATTAAGGGTGCCAACACTTGAGTTGGGAGTTCCAGTCCCTGCCCAGCCATTCTCCAGCAAAACCCTAGATGAGTCTTAAGGCCCCCTTCTGAATCTCCTTAAACACAAGCACACAATAACAAACAGAAACAACACGATATACCCTGTAGGACTCACTGAGAATGAAATGGAATGACCTTGAAAATCAGGGATTGGAACTGGGCTTGGTGACGCACACCTATAATCCCAATGACTCAGGAGGCTGAGGCAGGAGGATCACAAGTTCGAAGCCAGCCTCTGCAACTTAGTGAGGCCCTAAGCAACCTAGTGAGACTCTGTCTCTAAATAAAATATTTAAAAGATGTGGGGATGTGGCTCAGTAGTTAAGCACCCTTGGGTTCATTGCCTGGTACCAAAAAGGAAGGAAGGAAGGAAGGAAGGAAGGAAGGAAGGAAGGAAGGAAGGAAGGAAGGTGGAGAGAAGGAGGGAGAGAGGGAAGAAGAAAAGAAAAATAAAAAAAGAAAATCAGGGATTGGTGAGAACACACCATGGTAATCTCATCTCAGTGGCACTGAGTTTGGGTTGGGCCCTTACTTGGTATTCAATACCTGCTCTTCTAAAAAAGCGGCTCTGAAAACAGAGGTTTCTATATTCCTTTGGTGGCAAGACTGGACCTCACCTGCCAAGACCATTATAGTCTCGAGTTGTTCCACTTGTGGTAGAATATGAAGAAATACAAACGCATGCAATTGCCGGATACTTCTCCAGACCTCACTGGGGTTTGTGACAAAGAATCATACTTCATTTTATCCTTTAAAAAATATTTCAAAATCTTCAAAAAATCTATCTGATTCCAAAGACGTCAGATAAAAGGAAGTGGATTTTATCTGATGATATTAATAATGGGTGTTCTGAGGTTAGAGCTCACAAGTAATCAGCTCCTTATCATCAGGACTTCCTCTGTGACTTCCACGGCTGTGGCCCTAGTAGTCTGAACAGTGCGTGGCACTTATGAGGTGCTCACTAACAACCAAGTGAATGAATGGGGGTATGGATGAAAGAATTATTTCAGAGGGTGATGTCAAAGAGGACCAACCGGAAATTTCAGTGGGAGGGGGCGTGAGGGGCTGCCCTGTGAACCAGGCTCATTTGTAAGAACCCATCAGTCCCATTCGGGATGTTGCCGGGTTTGGCTGGGAAAGGAGCAGACAGTTGGAAGAGGAGAAATCGATGCTTCTCTATCCGTGAAGTTTTGTGACCCACAGCCCTCCAGTATGTGGGATGTCTCCCCTGCAAACCCTGTGTGCAGCTGGGTGTGTGCCTCGGATTGAGTCATCTGAAGACACACCGGCAAGCCATCGACCTGCTCCTCTCATTAAAAATGCTTTTGAGCCTGTGGAATGAATAAATCAATATTTTTTGGCTGCTGTCCCAACGGGGTTATTTTACAAAGCAGAGCGCAAGATAAGGAATTTATGAACGATTGCATCCCTATGTCGCCTTTCCCAGCGGGAGAAAGCCCGGCCTGGGTTGTCATTCTGGGAAAATCTACCCCCTTTTATGCCCAGCAAATAATGTTTTATGACCCTGGGTTTATGGTGGTGTTTTAATGATCTGCTGTAGAAAGCGGTTTTCTCTCCAGTCACTAGAATTTGTCAAGAAGGGCTAGAGGCCATAAAAGAGGGACGGGCCCCAGGGACAAACAGGCTCCATCTTCTGAAATAAACTAATAAAGAGCCCCAAGATGTTTACTCCTTCACCTCAGAGTCAAGACCAGCAGGGCTGTGGGAGGAGGCCCTGCAGATGGAGCATTAAACAGGACAAAGAGGCCGGAAAGGGTTCGGGGGCTTCCTTGCCACCACATGGCCACAGTCAAAGTAATCCCATCACATTATACTGCCACTGGCCACTGGCCTATGGGGGACAAAGGCTCCCTTGAAGTTGCAGGGCAGTTTTGGACTCTGGACAGACTCAAGGAGGCTCCTTAAGAATCTTGAGTTCTCCTTGGGCTGGGCTTGATCTAACTTGGAAGTCCCCTTTATTTTTAGACTCCGTGGTGCTTTTTCTGCAGGGCCTGAATGGATGCTTTGATTTTGTTTTTGTTTGTTTGGGTTTCTCTTGTTGTGTCTTAAGGACATAGTGGTTAGACAGACCTGGGTTTGAATCAGGGCTCTGCCTCTTGTGGATCGAGCTGTCACACGGCCTTTGGAATGTCCATCTCCTTCCCTGGAAAAGGGAGGGAAGAAGCAAACAGTTTGTTCTAGCAACTGGGAATGTACAGAAGACCTTGGTGCAGCCTCTGCCGTGGGGATAGCTCCGGGAATGGGCAGCTAATGTGATTATTTCAGCACTGGATATGTCTGTCCCCAGGTCCCTGGGTGAAATCCAGAGACAATTGAGGAGTCTGAGGAAGAGGGGGGGGATACCTGAAGAGGAAAGAGATGTACCAGGCAATGATGTGATTACCCACCCTGGATGCAGGACGTATTGCATTCCAATAAGGGTCACCAATAAGTGTTACAATAATTAGGCTGAATAATAATATTTGCAGGTGGTGTTTATTGAGTTCTTTCTATGTGCCAGACACTAGCCCTGCCTAACCTCTTTATATTCATTGCCTGGTTTCATCCTCACTCATTCATGAGTAGATTTTTTTTTTTTTTTTTTTTGTATTTGGGATGGAACCCAGGGGCACTCAACCACTGAGCCACATCCCCAGCCCTTTTTTATATTTTATTGAGAGACAGGGTCTCACTGAGTTGCTTAAGGCCTTGCTAAGTTGATGAGGCTGGCTTTGAACTTGAGATCCTCCTGCCTCAGCCTCCTGAGTAGCTAGGACTACAGGCATGTGCCACCACTCCTAAGGTAGATCTTTCTTGTTTTTACATATTTTTTAAATTGTCGATGGACTTTTATTTTATTTATTTGTATGTGGTGCTGAGAATTGAACCCAGTACCTCACACATGCCAGGTAAGCGCTCTACCACTGAGCCACAACTTCAGCCCCACCCCCCAGGTAGATCTTATAATCTGCCTTAAATGGAGAAAAGAGACATTAAAAAGGTCATAACTTCAGTAACCCCAAGCCATTTTAGTGGGGCAGGAGCTGGAATCATGGCAGCTTCTGATTGACTCAGCACTAACCATGCAAACCCTGGGAACACCTGGCTCAAGTCCAATTCGACAGAGTTGTCAAAAGATTTGGTCTTTTTTTGCTAATTAGCTTACCTTGAAACCAGGAGTCCCCTAGCCCTACCATCACCATCAAGAATGGTAGCAGCCAGCTGGGGTTGTGGCTCAGTGGTGGAGCACTTGCCTAGCATGTGTGAAGCACTGGCTTCCATCCTCAGCACCACATATAAATAAATAAGTAAAATAAAGGTATGGTGTCCATCTGCAACTTAAAAGAAAGTAGGGAAGTAGCATCCCTATTTGGCGGTTCACTCTGAATTCTTCCCTTGTGATGGGCATGTCCATTGTGTCTGCTCTTTCCTGTGCTGGAACACTGTTCCTTCCCCTCTAGGGACCCTCACTCCCTTTGGGTCACCTCCTGCCTGCACACATCCATCTAAAGCAACCCCTGTTCCTCTCCCAGTGATCGGCTACCTGCTAACCATTAAAATTTCCTACTTTCAACCTGATCTAAAGTGATCTTATTTCATTTACATGCATGTTCGTGTATTCTGTTTCCCCCTCTTGAAGGTAAACTCCAGAAGGGCGGACATCTCTTCTGTCTTGTTCAAAGCTGTGACCACCAGTGACAGGCACAGAGAATGTGCTCAAAAACAAAAAAAAAAAAAAAGAAGAAGAAGAAGAAGGAAGCAGTGATCTTACCTATGGCTACATTACTGTTAAGCCAGAGTTTGAAATGTGACTCTAAATATTAGGAATTTAACCACTAGACTTCATCTACAAAGAAAGACAAAGCAGATTTCTTAGAAGGTGTCCCCCCAAAGTGCTCTTTCCCTTGGCCTCTACCACACAGGACTGGCCTTAAGTGGAAAGAGTCGGATAAGGGAAATGATTCTCCTCTGAAGAAAGGCAGTGTCCCATTTGCTCTGACTTTTCTTCAAGTGGAATTCTTCGAACTGGCATTGTCTTATGAAAGGCTGCTGGCATGGTCTGTCCCCAGAGGGGGCTCGAAACTGGGAGCTCCAGGTCCGCTGTGTGCAGCTGGCAATCCACAGGCTGGGTCCAGAAGAACAGAGACTGGCCTGTTTTAGGGAACACAAGTCCTTTTACCCACAGGGAGAAGCTGACTTTCCCAACGAAACAGAAAAGTGACTGGGAATTTGATTTTATTTCGTTGTTATTATTATTATTATTATTGTTGCAATCATCAGTATTACAAGTCTAAATCTTTGTACTAGGGATTTGGAAGTCCGATTGAGTTCTTCTCAATGATTATTTTTATTCTCAAACAACCCAGTACACAGTCATATCCTGGATACATAACATCGAGTTGTTAAACTGCTTAACTGAGTTCCATGCTCTGGAAGGGAAATCCAGAGAGGTTTTTTTTCACATTTTAGACTGAGGTCAGCTGGGAAATTAACTGGCAGAAGCCTAAGAGCTCACTGGAGAGCCTGGCTAATGCTCAGTTTGGGTTCTCACTAGATTCTCATATAGATCAAACCTATCCCTTCCAGATAAGAAGCAGTCCTTTCATGACCACTTAGAAAGCTACCTGGGGACACATTTAGACAAGGGTTAAGCAGGTTTTCCTGGGGAAAACCATCTCATGATTGCTTAGGAATATGAACATCTCTTCTTGTGAACTTCAGACATATAGCATAGCTTTTAAAAAAATCACAAAGTAATTTATTTATTTTTAATTGACAGAAATTGTACATCTCCATGGTGTATGACATAATGTTTGGGATACATATACATGATGGAAAGGCTAAATCAAGCTAGTTAATGTATCCATTACCTCACATACTTATGTTTGTGTGTATGTGTGTGTGTGTGTGTATTTGTGTGTGTGTGTGTGTGTGATGAGACCTTTAATTCTTTTTCTGTGCAGTGCTGGACATCGGACCCAGGGCCCTGCACATACTAGACAAGCACTCTACCACTGAGCTACACCTCCAGCCCTAACCCCCAAGAATTTTTAAAATCTGTTCTCTTAGAAATTCTCAAGTATACAGTACCTTGTTATTAAGTATAATTACCACATTGAATGATGGATCTCTGGAATGTTTTTGGAGGGTACTGGGCATTGAACTCAAGGGCACTCCATCAGTGAGCTACATTCCCAGCCCTTTTTAAATTTTCAAGACAGGACCTCACTAGGTTGCTGAGGCTATCCTCAAACTTGTGATCCTCCTATCTCAGCCTCCGGAGTGGCTGGGATGACAGGTGTGCACATTGTGCCCAGCTAGATCTCTTGAAATTATTGCTCTTGTGTAACCCAAATTTTGTATCATTTGAAAGACATTTCCCCAGATCCCTCTGCCCACAACCCTGGTAATCACTATTGTGTATTCTGCTTCAATAAATTCAACTTTTATAAAATTCCACATATAAACTGGATCATGCCACATTTGTCTTTCTGCACTTATTTATTTTATATTATTTTATAATGTCTTCTAGTTTCATCTATTCTGTCACAAATGACAAGATTTGCTTCTTTTTAAAGGTTGAAAAGTATTCCATTGTGTATATACCACACTTTCTTTATTAATTCATCCACTGATGAGCATCTAGGTTGATTCCACAGCGTGGTTATTCTTGCTCTAATAAAGATAGGGGTTCAGATATCTCATTGATATATCGATTTCATTGCCTCTAGGTACTAATGTGAATTCTATCTAGAAGAGGAATTATTGGATCGTAAGGTAGTTTTATCTTTAAGTTTTTTATGAATCTTGCAACTGTTTTCCATATTGGCCATACAAATTTACATTCCCACCAACAAATATGACCTTTAACTTTTTATGAAAACCAATGATGGAGAAAAATTTTAAGCAAGTATGTCACATGGTAGCAATGTTTCTAAATGAAAAGGACAAAGTTTAGCTCTTTGGTCAGTTGCTTGGTCTTCCTGAAACTAAGCTGTACACAAATTAACCAGGAAGCTGGCTGCATTTTTTTAAAACTTTTCTAGAATGTTCTGATATCAGAGCAGTTTCCCTTATTGAATTTTAACTTAAGTTAACCTACTATAATTTTTCTCCTATGCAAATATTCCCAGCCTCCTTAAAAGAGACCTCAATTCTAAATAACAGAATTAAATCCCAAGTCCATTTTATTTTGTGTACTTTGCAATTATAAGCATTGATGCCAAATGATGTGACTCTGTTATGACTTCCCAAATATGTCTCCATAAACCAGAGAATTTTGGATAAAAGCTGCTTTTCTCTGCTCAGTTTAATCCTCAATGCATTGATCTCTAAGTGTTCCTTGAGGTCAAGTGACAATTCATTGAGTTTTAAAAACATGAGAAACACTCCCAGCTCAAAAAGATCCCAATGTCACTGAACGTATTTAAAGTAAGTGGTTTTGACTTAAGCAAAGATTTCTACTTAACCCAGAAGAAAAGCAGTCACTCTTTGGAAATACCACAGAATTCAGTAAAGTGAAATGAATAATGGCAAAGGATTAGATTTACCTATTCCGGCGGGTACATATATCTACGGAGTATATACAGGAACGCGATGGCCATGCTCATGCTTCATCTTTGGACAACCCCCTTCTGCTCAGTGCAGGGGCATAGTCCTCCCCCCGTGGCCCTTGCTCCTCAGTCATGTGGATATGTCATAACAGAGATTAGCTGGTACGCAAGCGCCATCCCTCCCTTGGTCTGCATGCTCACTTCAGGAAGGTAGGAAAATATCTCTTGGCTGTTTAAAAATGGGATTCAATGCACAGGACACCAGATCTATTTCAAAATGCACCAACAGAACATAAGAGCAAATTGTAAACTTTGGGTCCACTTGTTGGGACCAAATTATAGGTACAAAAAAAGAAAGAAAGAAAACAAATAAAAGGGCAGCCTAAAACATATGGAAAGTCATGGTCTTAGGAATGACCCATATGCCATTCAACCATCCACTGAATGTTTGCTCAGTTGACATGGATTTACAGACCACATAGTGGGCTCTTCAGCCATTCATTTAAGAATGAATTGTCGATGGTTCACCTGGCACCCGTTCATTCATTTTTCCATACTGCATATGGCAGACCATGATGGTTTGCCCATTTTAGTCAACAGATAATTATTGAGCACTTACTAAGTACCAGACCGCAAGAGACTCAAGAAAGTCTCAAATGTGTGGATGAAAAGGACAGTCTCCCAAGATGTATGTGAATGTGCTCTGGATGTCAGTGCTGCTTGGGTAAGGTCCCTCGGCTGAAGGTCTTAGCTCTGTAGTTCTGGTTCAGATTTTTAAAGGGTTTACAGCCCAAATACAACATTAGGAACCCCCCACCCCAGCCTCTTGGACTGGCTGGTTAACCCAGAAATTTGTCCGAAGAGGTCCCAGAAAGAGTGAGTCTGTCACCAATCGAAGATAAACACTCTTTGTGGCTAAGTTTTATTGCTATTCATCCGACAGGAGGGGCAGAGAACAGAGGCGCTTTGGACTGTGTTAGAAAAGGCTGGTTTGGAAGGAGGAAAACGTGTAATCCAAACACTCTCTTTTTTACAATCTTGACTACTTCATAGAAAATAGAATTTTCCCCCATCTCCCTTGAAAAGTGCTTACTCGGGTCTGTGCTGAGCATTTTACATACAAAGTATCACTGAACCTGACCTGAATGTTAGTAAGGAGGCTTGTCACTGCTATGTTACAGATGAAGAGAGCAAGCTGGGAGGAGCAAGGAAGCAACTTGCCCAAGAACGCAGAGGCAGAATTTAAATGAGACCTGCCCTTCAGGAGCCGGGATGCTTGAAGGCCAAAGCAGAAGAAAGGAAGGGAGAAAAGCAAAGGGAAAGAGATCATCTGGGCCATAAAACCATATCCAGCTGGGTGAGGTGGAGCACGCCTGTAATCCTAGTGGCTGGGGAGGCTGAGGCAGGAGGATCTCAAGTTTGAGGCCAACCTCAGCATCTTACCAAGGCCCGAAGCAACTTAGCGAGACCCTGTCTCAAATAAAAAATAAAAAGAGCTGGGGATGTGACTCAGAGATTAAGCACCCATGGGTTCTATCCCCAGTGCCCCACATCCCCCCAAAAAGGAGAAAAAACCATACCCATACCTTTGGGCAGTGTCACCCAAGTTAGGGTCTTCTCCAGTTGCTCATCTTTCCTTCCTTCCTTCCCTCCCCCCTGCTCTTCCTCCCTTCCTTCTTTATTTCTTTCTTTCATGATCTCAGTTTGTGCTGGGCATTGTCTCCTGAAATTGAAAGAGTTCTGAGAATACCACAATGTTTGCTTATTTTACAGAAATTAATATTTAGTTCAAAAAGGTAGAGTACGATTTAGGGTTAAAAGGCAAACACCTGTTCCCTGTTGGGGTTTGGACCAGCACCACAGAGACCTGAGACCTGATCTGAGACCATCCTTAGGTTCCCTGAGGCAGAACCTCTTGTCAGGCCAGAGAGAGACACAGGCAGTGCGCGCTGGTGTGCAGAGTCTGCTGAGCGAGAGGGGAATCCGTGCGTGAGGCGGAGGGTTCCTGGGAGCCGCTGAGGATGTGCTGCTCAGATCTGAGTCAGGAGACAATGTGAGGGGCTTGTCCTGGGGCACCCTGAGTCTGAGGGACAGATGATACAGCTGTGACCTTCACCACACCTAGAGGACGTCTGCCTTTGACATATTTGACGCTATCTGTGGTAATGTCAGCATCTGTCCTGTCCATGGAGATGCTTGATTTTTGTGGTTTTTCTGATGCAAATTCACTTGGAATTATAATTTAAATGAGGCTTAATCAACTAAATTGATTAAGGGTTGTCTTTGGGCCTTATGAGCCAAATCTCAGACAGGAGAAAGAAAGACCTTAGATGCTCTATGCCAATGAGGAATAAAATTTAAAATAATCATGTTTAGTTTATCCATGTGGCTCTAACAATTCACTACACACACTTTTTACAAGAGCTGAGGATTTGACGCAGTGGGAGAGCCCTTGCCTGGCATGCATGAAGCCCTGGGTTTGATCCTCAACACCACAAAACAAACAAACAATAACAACAACAAAAATACCCCACAGTGGGGCTGGGGATATAGCTCAGTTGGTAGAGTGTTTGCCTCACAAGCACAAGGCCCTGGGTTCAATCCCCAGCACTGCAAAAAAGAAAGAAAAAATAAATAAATAAAAAATACCCCACAATTTGCCATGAACCCCCTATGAGATAGGGCTACAGAGGCAAAAATTAGATTAAATATATGTATCTTTCTTGCCTAAGAAGTTTCCCTCCCTCACAAAAGTGAAAATACTTGTTTATTAATTTGTTGTTTATTTGCACCAACTTATATAAATGGATGTATTATATATGACAAAGTAAAACTCAGATAGTGGAATGTTTCAGAAAAGAGATCTTCTTTGAGGACAAATTGTTTGGCAAGTCAAAAATGTAAAAGTTAACATGTTAAATAAACTCTTAGACATCTCCAACATCTCCTTATCATCACTTTTGCTGACCATGGAAAATCTGTGAGTTTCTTCCTCAGTAAATACAGCCTGGTATACCTGGTTGGTCCAGATTTCAAAGATGGCACAGCTGTTACCACCACACTGTCCAGTACATAGTCACAGGCCACTTGAGGTGCTGAGCCCTTGAACACATGGAGGTAAGATGTGCCCAAAGTATAAAACTTAAACTGGGTTCCAAAAAAGGCATAAAAAATGTAAAATACCTCATTCACCATTTCCATAGAGACTACACATCAGAATGATAACATTTTGATGCATTTAAGGAGATATACTATTGAAATTAATTTCTCCTGCTTCTTTTCACTTTTCAAAGAATATGGCTACTGGCATAAAATGACATACAGGGCATGCTTTGCGTTCTGTCCAATAGCACTGGAGTCGGGGTGAGGATTGGAAACCAGCTTTTGTGCCGAATGGCAGAGTAACACTGGATAGCCTGCTTTCCCTGCTATGAAAGGAGTTTAGCAGCACCCACCTCTGTGGGCTGTGGTGGGATGAAATGAGAAAATCTATTAGCAGTGCTTAGCATAATGTTTAGTGTTCTCAGTAAATGTCACCTGCTCCAAGCTTCTCAGCTCTGTTGGACCTGAAGTCAGGAGTCTAGACTAAATCCATCATGACAGGAAAATGTACTATGGGAATTCACATAAATCCATGACACAAAGCTGTTTCCTTTTGATTTGTCATTTTCTTAAATCTAGAGTGCTCACAAAAATAAGGCTATTGTTGAGGTCTGGCTGTGGATGGCCATGTTCTGGTGAAGCACAAACTCTGATGAGCTGGCTTTTGGTTAACTCAGAACCAGTATGCGTTATGATTCTTTGTGACACTAGAGAATAGATGCAGAAGCTATCATGTTACTGTGGGAAATATTTCCTGACAGCTTGTCATGTTCTAGACATGGTGCAGGAAAGTCAAGTGATTTGCCCAGGGTCACCCAGAAAGGAAGTGGCAGAGATAGGGCTCCACCCAAGTCTGTTTGACTCCCAAAAGCAGCTGATGGGTTGCTAAAGCTGCAATGCTCTAAGCAATATCCAGTGGTCATGAAATTGTAGTTCTTTCCTCATAGCTCCAGGTACTGCTTAGAAGAAAATGCTTGGTTCACCTTGGGAGTTCCAGATTGTTCTGTCAACAACCAGATGGGAGATTTCATAGCAATGAAAAGTTTTGCTTTCAAAAGGGTCCTTAGCTGTAAGGAAGGGGAGAACTTCCCTCTGTGACAATGACGCCATTCAATGCAGCCTTACCCATCTATGGCCCTAAAACATTCCTGGAATCGCCAAAGTGGTAGAATGCTTTCTCTCTTGAGAATTGTCCAGGGCTTTAAAAACATGACCCTGTTAATCCACTCAATACCCGGACGAGATAGGTAGTTGGAAGTTATTATTATTTTCACTTTCAAAATAGAAAATCTGAAGCCAAGAGAGATTAAGCAATTAGTCCAAGGTCAAATAGTGAGCCAGAGACAGACCTGGGAATGAAACAATTATCTTCTGAAATTCTAATCAAATGCACAAACCGATTGGCTGCCTATACCATGTGCTCACAACCAGTTACACTCCTTCGGCATAAAATGACCCGCTTTTAATGGAGATGTCTACGGCTGCAGCTTGGCTGGATTCATGTGGACTGATTTAATACCAATGTCCAAATTGACATCAGATTTTTCCAAAGTATTAGCTAAAACAGGAAACAAAAGAAAACAAAATGGAAAAAAGAAAAAAAGTCCTTGTTCTTTGCTGCAAACGTGGTATCCATTTTACCTAGTTCTGCTACATTTTATCATACCTACCCGGGGCAGTTTGGGAGAAGGGGGAGGCTGGTTTACAAAGAAGCCCTGCTTGTGTGTTCTTTTCTTAGAGATAATCTGTAGCACATAAAAAGGTTTAGAGGTCATTTTGCAATTTCTTTGATGTTGAGACAGAGGAAAGATGAACATAAACTATCTTTGGATTGCACGAAATCTGGAATCCAATTACTCACCTTTGAGCCCAAGGTCACTCTTCAGCACCTTTTACTCTTTCAGCTCTACCTTTTGACAGGAGGTGAAGTTGTATGATCTAAAGTCATAGACTGGGAAAAGAGAAAACTTGTAGGTGAGCCGGGAAGAATCCATACTTCAAACTAACGGCTCTAAGGGGTGCACACAGAAAATAGGTTGAGGGGCCAAAATGCTCTGCTAATGATCTCTCTTGTCTGATTTTGCAAAGGGGCCCATCCCTCCTAATACCTGGAGCAAATTTTTATTCCTTTCTGCCTACTTGATTTTTTGGTTGTTCAAAATCAACTCTTATTATCGTTTTGGACTGCTATGGGACAAGGTGAGATTTCAGTGAAACTGTTGTTATTATTGGAAGGAAAATATGGCCCAATTCATTAATTTGATGGGCAGACCCCTTTACAAATGGGGACACACCATGCTCAGAAACCAGAGAGATTGGGGCCCAAGTCCAACAATTTGCAAAGGACTATCTTGAAATTTCCAAATGGAGTTACACTGTTAAGACACCAAAAGTCCTAGCTGCTGTCTTGGGGTGTTTCTGCAGAACCCAGGAAGCCAGCTTGTTTGACAGGTGTTGAAGAGCAAGGCCCTGTTTGCAAGTAACCATGCTATAAAATCAATGAGGAAAGTCACACCCTGGTTTCTGGCCACACGCAAGGATAATGGTTCCCAATTAACCCTTGGCTCATCCTAATGCCTGAATTCTTCTTATAGACATAGGAATCTACAGTGTTCAGAAAAGCTCCAATCCAAACTAAAGGCCTTGCTGGTGCTCACGCCATGCCAGCATCAGTCCTATTTCTGTTTTTCTAACCATGCACACATTTCTTATCAGGTAAGTCGGGCATATTTTTCCTGCTTTTTAAAAATCTGGTGTTTTATTGTCCAAAATCCTTGCTCTTGACTCGAGTTCCTGTGTTTTGTGGAAGTACAAGGCGGTAATTACACAAGTCTTTCCTTACTTGTCATTGGCAACAGTCACCAGAGAAATTTATAGCCCCCAATATCCAGAATTGGAAACTGCTATTAAATGTGGTCACGGAAGACCCTGACGTGGCAAATGGGATCTGAACAAGGACCAGCTCAGCAGTAGTTCTTCTGAGAGAATGGCTGGGAGTCAGCAAGGGACCATCCATTTTATTTCATTAAACATTTTTGTTACTCATGATAATAGTACTGCAAATATTAGCTTTATCATTTCCACTTTATTTTCAGGATCTATTTTGTGGCTGGCACTGTGTTAAGTGCCCATTTGGTCCATGTAATCCCTGCATTTCGGAGGCTGAGGCAGGAGGATGGTGAGTTCAAAGCCAGCCTCAGCGATATCGAGGCCCTAAGCAACTGAGACCCTGTCTCTAAATTTAAAAAATACAAAATGGGGCAGGGGATGTCGCTCAGTGGTCAAGTGCCCCTGAGTTCAATTCCAGTAACCCACCTCCTCCCCAGCAAAAAAAAAAAAAAAAAAAAAAAACCT
>JAJEJO010000502.1:926711-1028322 GCA_020662805.1 Glaucomys volans
AGAACTGAGTGATAATTTTAGGACGAAGAAGAAAGAGAGAGCCTGAGTAGCCAGCCTATAGTGACTGCTTAGTGTGCGGTGGAGTCAGGATTCAAGCAGAGCTGTGAACTCAAAACATATAAGGTCAGGCAGGCAACACACTATGGGGCATTAGAGAGATAAATGAGGACTCTGGAGAAATGGTAGCTGTACCTAACACTTCCCCAAGCTCCTGGACTCTAAGCCTACCACCACCACCTGTCAAATTATTTTATTTTCATTCATTTATTTTGAAATTCTTTCAAACTTACAGAAAACTTGGGAGATGGATGAAAACAACATCCCTCTCTCCTTTACTCCATCCCCCACTTCCATCATTTCACATGGATTCATCCTCTTTCCCTTTTTATATTTGTCCCCGTGTGTGTGTGTGTGTGTGTGTGTGTGTGTGTGTGTGAGTCCCGTTATCAGTTTTTCCGAACCATTTGAGAATAAGCTTTGGCGGTTGCCTTGAAATTCTCCAGTGTCCATTTCCCCTAAGCAAGAACACTCTCCTACATAACCACCACCTCACCCTTTAATTAAGGAGAACAGACGTGGTGCAGTGCTGCCATCTAATCTGAAGACATTGATTGCATTTCACTATCTATTCCAACAGGTGGTCCATGGCCCCATCTAGGAGGACACATTGAATTTATTTATTTATTTTTTTGTACTAGGGACTGAACCCTGGGTGCTTAACCACTGAGCCACATCCCCAGCCCTTTTTAATATTTTATTTAGAAACAGGGTTTTGCTGAGTTTCTTAGGGACTTGCTAAGTTGCTGAGGCTGGCTTTGAACTCTGGATTCTCCTGCTTCAGCCTCTCAAGCTGCTGGGATTACAGGCATGAGCCACTGTACCTGGCAGGACACACGGCATTTTGTAGTCATGTTTCTTGAGTCTCCTTCAAGCTGGAATAATTCCTCAGTTTTTAAGACATGGTGATGACCAAGGAGAAAGATGTGAAACTTTGATTCATTCCACCAGCCCTAGTTTGCCAACCTCTGTAATTTGAAACCAGATTAATGCTTCATGACGTCAACATTTCTTAGGGCAAAACTTTTAAATGAGATATAACAGCCAAACAGTGCATAAGTCATGAGTACCTCACTAGCTGGATTTTGACAAGCTAACCCTAACTATGCCACTCATTTCCAGGTAAAGAATCTCAATTCCTAATCCCTTAGGTTAATTTTGTCTTCTCCTGAGTTTTATATGAATGAGATCACATAGTAGATTCTTTTTTTGTCCGTCTGCTTTCGCCCGGCATTATTTAAGATTTATGATGACTTGGCACATGTTCATCTGTATCCCATGGTACTTCTGTTCTCAAATCCACTGCTTGCTTCCTTCACCTGATACCTTCCACCTGAGCAGCTAAGGAAGGAGACTGGAGCGCAGGTTCTCAACATTGAAACAGGCGCACCAGGACTTAGAGTTATGGGGAGAGTTACTTGTTCAATGGTTTTTCCTGAACGTGTTGCCATTCTTGCCTCTCTTTATCTGCTGCATCCCATGTCTGGTAGGGTGGAGCCATATCATGCCCCATGGTGATCGGAAACAGAGGCCAGGTGCAGGGAGGGCATCCCCAAGAGCCAGAGTGGAAACATAAAGCTGAGATTTAGATGAGGTGTCTCGGTTCCAGTCTGAAGCTGTGTCCACCTGAACACATAGCCTGATGCTCCTCTCTGGCCCCAAACCTTTTTCAAAAGAAATCCAAACCCTGCAGAGGGCTGCAGAGCACTTTGTACAGCTGTGTGTGGTCAATGTCTGCCTCCCCAGTTCCCATTTTCCTTTCTTACTTGGGGGTCGTGCCTCCCCCTCACCATGTCGTTCTACAAGGTGGAGTTGGGGCTCCATGCCCAGTGGAGAGGGACACAGTGTCTAACCTGAGACATTGAGAGTACCCAAGAATGTGTATGTGTGCATATAGATTTTTTTTTGCTTGTGTTTGTTTTTCTGTCCTTTTCTTGTGTGGATGGAGTTAGTCATTGTAAAACCAAAGACATCCTAGCAGCTTCACTTATTTAAGTAAAAGCCCTATTGCTGCTTCCAAATGCATAGCTGTGACATCCTCAGCCAGTGAGGGGCAGCTGTGCAGATGTGGACATTTCATCTGGGTTTCATGCAGGGACTCTCTCCCCAGTCTTCCCTATGTGACGTCAGAGTGTCATCATAGACAACAGCCATTTTTGAACTATAGAAATATTGGCTTTCCTCTGCACTCAGGAAGGGATCTACTTTGCTCCCATTGACCGTTCCTGACACAGAGGCTCAGGTCATCCATCAAGGGAGAGCAAGGCTAGAGGTGGCAAAAAAGGGGAAAACCTATTCAAACCATGAAGCTGGTGATCAGGACATTTTTGGTCCAAAAGGTTTTCAAAATTTTTTCTTATTTTGCGAGTGCATAATCCGCACTTCCACCAGAACATTCTAAGTCAGATGCAATGATTTATCTCATCACAAGAGAGAGGAAATTATCACCATTGTGGAGAAACTTGACAAACACCACCTCAGTCAGGCAATGGAGGTCAGTATCAACAGCAATGGACAAGTCATATCGATGGTACACCTGCCTCCATGTGGTGTCAGGAGGAGGCACTCCACCTGTGGGTTCTTCTCCCAATAACCTGTAGCCTCAGTCTAATCATGAGAACAACTTCAGCCAACCTCAGGAAAATACATCCCACAATACATCTGGTGAGTGCTCCCCAAACTCTCAAGGTCATTAAAAACAAGAATTGGTCCAAGCAACTCATGGTCAAAAGGAGCCCAAGGAGATGAGACAATCAAACATTATGTAGTATCTTTGATGGGCTCCTGAGACAGAAACAAGACATTGGGATAAAACCTTGGAATTGTGAATAAGGTATAGTCTTTGAATAATAACATATTGACATTAATGAATTCAATTAGTGACAAATGTATCATCCTAATTCAAGATCTTAATAACAGGCAAAACTATATACCTGTGGGCAGGGAGGGCATACATAAACTCTGTGTTAGATGCTCAATTTTTTTCTATAAATCTAAAACTATTTTAAAAAATGCTTGTGAAAATGTTTACTTTAGAATCCATGAACTCCTGTTGCTGCAGGAGGGTTTCCTACATGCCAAAGACCAAAGCAGGTCCTAGAAATGGTTTTAGGTGGTCCATAGACATAGCCTTAAATGAGTCTGAGCCTCAGATTAGACATTCCTTGGTTGATAACTGTTCAGTCCTTCTGACTCAGTACCAGGGAGGAACTCTGGGTTTAGCTCTAGGAATCCTTCTCTAACCTTTGCCAGACTCCTTAACAAGGAAAGAGAGAACTCTGGCTTGAGAGTTTTGCTTTCATTATTTTATTGTCTCTGTTGTTCCTATTTTTATTTTTCAAAATCTGTAATACTTGAGGATGTCTACGTACATGCTGCATTTGATCCTACTTTCTTATTAGTGATAGTGGCATTTTTTGTTTAAAGTAAATTTATATAAGTTAAAATAAATAAAATTCATTTAATTTAAAACCCTTAAAAATTAAGACTACTTATGGTTTTCAGATAGAGCAAACATCAAGACCGTGGTATTCAAATGAGAGATGCTGAGAACCAATGACCAATACTATTATGTCCATACCCCTTCACCTGGTACCCAAGGCCTTCTCCCAGATGAGGGTCCCTGTTTAGTCCCTTGCCATCAGATGCTCCACCTGAAACCCTCCAGGATGACCAAGATGCCAGAGGTCATAGGGACTGGGGACTTAGGAGAAATGCAAGAGGGTCATAAGCAGCAGGGTTAAATCCGATGTAGATTCTGCATTCCTAATTTAAAAATTCCAAATCAATTTTGCTCCAAAATCTGAAACATTTAGAACATAGAAATAACAATTCAAGTGGAAAATTTCATACCTGGCCTCATGTGTATAAGGTGCAAATGAAATACATTGTGTTTAGACTTGGATCCCCACTTCCAAGATATCTTATTATGTGTGTGCAAATATTTCAAAAATCTGAAAAAATCCAAAATCCAAGACAGTTCTGGCCCCAAGCTTTTCAGATAAAGGATATTCCACCTCTCCTGATCTTTGTCTAGGTTCCCTTTCCTCATGTGGCTTGCTTTCCCCTGGGATCCACAGCCTTACTGTGCAGTGGACCCTTCTCGTATGGGTCAAGAATGGAAGTAAGTGTCAAAGCAACCAGTTCCTTTGGGCCCTATGGACCTGGCAGATCAGGGGTCAAATGCAACATGAAAGTACTGCTGGGTAGGTACAAGTGTGATCTGAATCCCAGGCCCTCATATGTCACCCATCTGACCTGGAGCTCCATGTAACCCCTAAGCAGAGGATCTGGCACTGGGTTCAAAGCCTGGGGGCTCCTGGGGAAAGCATGCCAGCTCTCATTTTACTTGTTTTCCAAGTGAGGATAATAACAGCCCTTGCCTTATGGGGTTACTGTGCAAAAATGGGCTTGTGTCAGCCCAGCATTTACCAAATAATTGCTCAATAATTGCATGCTGTTTCTGGTCATCTTCTGTGTACTCCTGCTTCCTTCATGATAAAATGTAAATGACAGCACTCACCTCCTGAGACTGTTGTCAGGAATCAAGAGTCAATGCACATAAATCCTTTGCATCCTGACCTGGCTCCTAGCAAATACTCTGCCACAGTCAAATATTTATTATCTATGTTGACTTATGATCAGTATGATGATTTTGATGGATCATCAGTTCTAAGAATTAGGATGTCTTCTAGTTTCATAGATATTAGAAGCAGTCAGGGTAGGCTTGAAGACCAGAAGCTCAAGTGCACCCAAATAAGGTCTGCGTGCTCCGTGGGACTGAAGGTACAGGTCCACCTGCATTTGTATCCAGCAGCGTATGGGCTGCTACTTTTCGTACCAAGGCAACTACTTGTGAGTAAAGAAGCACAGGTTCCACCTGGCCAGCTGGATCTGCACAGCCAGGCTTGCATACAGGTCAGATCTTTCAGGAAACCTATGGAGAAGGAATTCTTTCTTGCTACAAATAGGCAACAATGAAAAGGGCAAAGGACTTTGCAGGCCCCCCCACCAAAGTGTCCCTGATTGCAAGGGAATTTAAACTCATAAACTTAAAAAGTACAGAAACCAAGATGTTTGGTGTTTCAAGAGCTAAGTGGAGGAAAAATTTTTGTCCCATTCTCTCCTTCCTAGAGAGTCTTCAGGGATGTACAGTCCTGTTTATGGGGCTCTGGGAGGAGTCTTGGATTTCAATGAACTTACTTGGATATCTGGATCAGTCACTTCTGACAGGGTCCCAGTTTCTCCATTTGATAAAGGAGAATGTTGGATTATATGACATCCAACATAGTTTCTAGCAATCACTCATTGGTAACAATTGGAAATTCATTTCCTTGAGTCTAATTCAACTTTTTGAAGGAACCAAGAGCTGGTTCTATAGGCTCTAAAAGGACTTCCAGACAAAAGGTGATCCACAGGAGGCTGCCAAGATCAGAAAGATCTTGCATGGACAACTGTGCGCATCCAAGTGGTGTCAGGGCAAGCTATTGGTTTTCCTGCCTAGTTTTCCTGTCCCTCTCTTCTAGAAGAGAACTTATTTTTGCACCCATTGGGAACCTCTCCCAAAAGCTGTGAGGTTGTCAATCCCATGGCCTCACCCTCTTGCTCCCTTAAATAAGGTCAGTGGGTGTATGAACTAAAAAGGACCCCAAACTGTCCCTTTTTGAGACAGATATGGATGCTGGGAAATCAAGAGAGTCTCTTCTAAAAATCCCCAAATACTAAAAACTGTTGGGAGTCAAGTCATCTTTGCTATTCGTTGACTGGAGAGAGCCTAGCAGAGACTAAAGCCAACCTAATGGAAAGTGCAGAGGAAGAAGATAGGAAGAGAAGGAGGAAAGAGAGGGAGAGGGAGAAGGAAGAGGAAGAAAAGATTGAAGAAGAAAGAGAGGGTGGGATAAGGAGAGATGGGGAAAGAGGGAGAGGGAGAGGCAGAAGGAAGGGAAAGAGAGGGAAGGAAGAAGATTCTGCCAATGTCTTAATATCCTGATTTGAAGGATATCCTGATTTGAAGATCTATAAGGTCTTTATAGATCTAACCAGACATGATGGAAGGTTTATAGCTTGGTTTTTCCAGTTTATGTGAGTCCATGACTTCTTTTTTTTTTTTTTCCTTTTTCCTTCCAAGTCCATAGGATTCTTCAAGTGGGTATCCATTCCCCCCTCAAAAATCAAAGACTGCTACAATTGGAAAATTTATTAGAGATGGAATGAGCTCACTTCAGAAAGAAACAAGGTTTATTTGATGAATATAAATAAGGCGATCAGCACAAAGTACTTCTCATACACATGATAACAAATTTATGAACTGTACATACCTTGTACATTGTACTTCTACTAGACACAAGGTTACAATGACTGGCTAATACATGCCCACTGGTAGTTTCCAGGGTTCCTTATTTTTATTTTTATTTTTTTCATATCGATGTCCATAATCACATGGTCAATATAACAACCCACATGCCACTCACTTGAAGAAATATTACAAGAAGCACTATCAAACGAGGGTCTCGGGGAAGTAGATACACTGACCCCTGGCAGCATTCAAACGCCACTCTACACAAAAACGTAGCAGAGAGAGCTGATGTCAACACATTTGAGGTCTCATCAGAAACACTGTTTAAAAAGTAAAACCCACTCTCAAATGGAAGTCAACACGCTGTTAACGTGCACACTGGATACACAAAAATCATTAAATACAAAATTGAGATTATACATAGAAATTAAATGGGGTAGAAATTACAAGCCTGTGTCTGCCCACAGAAAGGTTTAGACCAACTTTTCCTAAATGTTAGCCCCCCAGTTTTTTTCCAACTGCATTATGATTAGAAGGGAACTTGCTAAAGTTTGTGCAAAGGAAATATCTTCCCAACTTCACAGTGTTTGTTGTAAACCCAGAGGCTATTATTAATGTGTGAAAGGGATTTTTTTGTGCAATCCCCAAACATTAGAGAATATTACATGAAATGAGAAAAGATGCTGTAGATAGAATTTAAGAGACTAAATTAGATGCTTGCATAAAGGTAAGATCAATAATTCTTTCAACCAACAAAAGTAGGGCCAAAATGATCCCCCAAACAATAGCTGTGACAAAATTGGCACAAACATAGAAATAGCTAACTATCACGGTTGGGTGTGTTTATTTTTATTAAAAAAAAATTTTTTTTTTCCTATTTCAAGGACCCTACTTTTCCTACTAGATATCCTACTTCCTACTTCAAGTATTCAGTTGCAGAGTTCAGGCCAGGACCTGGTTGTAGGAGGCAGTGAGGACTAACTGTTTATGGGGATGTGCCTGTGGCCTGTGGTTCAGTGCGACGTATGTCAAAATGTACTAAATAAGCTTGCAAAGAACTCTGCTCATTCCTCCAGCCAAGACCTAGATCCCTTGAATAGTTAAAGGACAAACTTTTTAAACATGAATGTATTTGGATTGTTTATGCAACACGAAAGCTTTTACATAGTTTGCTATACTGACGACAAGAACAAAGCCAGAAGCAGGAAACCAGCTTGAATATATGACTCCTGATGCACCAAGAGGGACTGGTGCAGCTTAGAGACAGTTTTATCTTCCCCAACAAATAAGAAGTTTGTCTTTTAATATCTCTATGGCTCACAAGAGAGGTCCAGAGTTAATTGCACCAACATTTAAAAAAGTAATAATGACTAAATTCAATGCAGGACTTCAGGAACATCTGTTTAGAATCCTTTCCACAGCAGCAAAGAAAGACAACTATATTTATTAAGGCCACTCATGCTTAAATTCACGGTTTGTCCTTTAAAAATGCAGGTTTTCATCTCCCACTTGCATACACGTGGAAGGGTTTCTTCCATTGACAAGAAAATGAATCAATACAAGAGTTGCACGCATTTTGCCAGACTCAGTCATGAGTTTTACAAAGTCAATACAACTTTATTTTTTTAATCTTCAGAGGAAGCAGTAGGAGTTTGATTCTCCTTAGTACCATGTCACTATATGTAAAAGACCTTGAAATTTGGTCTCTTTCCCTGGTATGGGCTTTAAATAATGACTCTGTATCCACATATGTGTTATGTTGGGCTATATACAGATACACAGCTTTTGGGATTGTTCCTCATTCATCAATGTTTTAGTGTTTGATGCTGAAAATGCTTTGGAATCCATGTTGGAGACATTTAAAAAAAAATGAGAAATGACCCTTCCTGTGTAGAAGTTCTAAGCTTACACTGTTTGCACAGCTTTTGGATCTTGAAGTGTGAATGCGTCCCAGCTTCTTTGTGGAGACCTGCGAGTACGGAATGGTAAGAGCCTGAGGTTGGGTCCAGCATCCCAGCCCTGGGGTGCAGGGAACACGAGGAGTTGATATGCAGGTGCCTCAGGCTGTTGCCACTTCCAGTACTTAAGCAGGGAAATAAAATTATGAATGAACAATTTAGATGTGCCATGCATTGTCAGAGACACACACCATATTCTCATAAGGCGATTTCTTGGCAAGTATTAGTGGTTTAAAAAATTGATATCATTTCCAACCTGGCCCAGAGGTAACTACTGGTTGTACCATCAAAACATGGTTCTTTGAACAGCGGATTAAAGAAACAGAGGAGGGTAAAGGCTCGCCCTTTTTGGTGTTTTGGTTTCTTTGTCAAGTGCTCCATGCATTGCGGTTGACAAACACCGCCAACACCACTCACTCGCAAACAAATGTACATGGTTAGGTAATCTAATGTGTTAGGAATGATCACTGAGATGGAACCAGCAGGATAACTGGAGATGAAGCTAGTTGTCCAACAGAAGCTGAATCCATAGTTAAAATCCCATGGAGTTCCAACATATCCAAGGAGGGTAAGTAACAGAAATAAAATGCTATCAAATAATGCATTCAGAAGAGATGGTCCCACGTTCAATCCCCAAA
This sequence comes from Glaucomys volans, assembly GCA_020662805.1. Classification (NCBI taxonomy): domain Eukaryota; kingdom Metazoa; phylum Chordata; class Mammalia; order Rodentia; family Sciuridae; genus Glaucomys; species Glaucomys volans. The sequence continues at coordinate 935,660 of JAJEJO010000502.1, forward strand.
TCCCAACAAAATGGAGGGTGTATCATTTTTCTCCACCTTTGCATTCTTCCTTCCCAATCCGAATCCATGAGAAATGACATGAGATGATGAAGGAAATACCAAACTGAACAGAATCGAGCTGGAGAATGAAAGTGAAAACTCCCCTTTGGTTCTGCCGAGCTGCTCCGGGTGGTGGTGGACAGTGACGTGAGCCCACTGCAAAGGAGTGTCAGAATATTGCTGCAGAGCTGCACTTCCCCTGGGTTCAGCCCTTCTGATAGCTGCAACAAGAAAGTGCATGATTTAGCTGGGAGAGAAACAGGCTGCGAAATCTAAAATAAGCCTGGTGAAGTCTCTTCCATCCCCCACCCTCGCGGTAGGTCTTTGACACTCTCTTTGGTTGGGGTCAGCAGGGAAAGGGCAATGGGAAGGGAACACAGAGAAGGGACTAAATGAACAGAAAGCTAAACCATGTCCTGCAAATGAAGCTGAGAAGAGACCTCTCTCAAGCTATGTCACATATGTGTACACAAAGAAAGAGAAGGGAGATTCGCCAACAGGTTCCAATGATTTCTTTTTTGTTGTTTGCTTTTTCTTTTTTTTCTGGTACCAGATATTGAACCCAGGGCACTTAACCACAGAGCCACATCCCCAGTCCTTTTTAATATTTTAGTGAGAGCAGGATCTCACTGAGTTGCTTAGAGCCTTGATAAGTGGCTGAGGCTGGCTTTGAACTTGTGATCCTCCTACCTCAACCTCCTGAACTGCTGGGATTACAGGTGCATGCCACCAGGCTGGCTTGATGCTTATTTCTACATGATCAAAATTTGGGTCATTTTTTTTCCTCTACAATGACTCTGGTTTTAAATTTTTTTTAAACTTGAGTTTTAGAGATTAGAGGGTTAAAGATAGTCAAGATATCAAAAAAAACGTTTCACATTCACTTATAAACCATCTAACGGTAACAGTTTGAAGGAACACTGGAGCCAGCAATTCCACTCAAAGGTATGTACCCAACAGGTCAGATACTCGTACAAAATTAGTCAGATTATTCACAATAGCCATTCATCACCAGATGAATGGAGAAACAAAATGTAGCATGGGGGTGTTACTCCACCATAAAATGAAATAAAGTTCTGAGGCAAGCCACAATGTGGATGGATCTTGAAGACATCACGTTAAGTGAAATAACTAAACCCCCTGCCCCCAAAAGACAAGTACTGTGATTCCTTTACATGAAATATCCAAAACTGACAAATTCTTAGACACAGAAAATAAATTATGAATTACCAGAGGCTGGAATCACAGAATGGAGAATTATTTGTCAATGGTACAGAATGTTTTGGGCTGATGAAAAAGTTCTAGAAGTGAATAGAGGGGATAGTTGTACAATCTGGTGAAGTTACTCAATGCCACTGAAATGTACTCTTAAAATGGATTAAACTGGTAAACTTTATGTTATATAAGAGAAATTTTAAAAGAATACTGACATCTCCTTAAATAGAGGTTGAAACACAATTGGCTTCCATCACCACATCCCATGGTGGGTATATATTCTTCTCACCAAACACAGATGCAATAGTCATCCACGTACCTTCTTCATGCCCTGGGAATAGGCATCCGGAGCGCTCTAAGTTTTTCACCATCCCAGTGTTGAGTAATGGGGTGTGGGGCACACTACTGCCTGGGAAGAAAACCTAGGCTGGGTGAGAAGAGGGTACCACCATCCACACTGCTGTTCCCAGGGGTCTGTCTTCCCTGGCTGATGCTCAGCTGTGTGTCTCTGCTGCCATTGTTATTCACATGGAGCCTCTGAGTGCTTGGGGAGTTTCCGGGCACAAGGCAATGGTGTAGTTATTCATCTAGGGACAACGCAGGGAGGGGAAGGATCAAATACACAAATATCACACTCATGCATGTGTGTGTGTGTGTGTGTGCACACACTCACAACCATTTTTCAGATAGTCCAAGCCGTCTGATTTGGTGGTTGCTACACAGCATTTCTCAGGTCACACTGACTAATGAGAATGCCAAAGACCCCTGGTGTCGGCACAGGTAGGCAGCTATTTTAAGCCATCATTAAGCAATGCAAATGAAATATGTAGCTTGGATGAACTCTGCTAATTCATACTCTGAGGAGTTTGGTGTAATTCTTCTGGTTAAGAAACTTGAATCGGGGCAAAAAAAAATGACTTTTGCAGAGCCAGAAAGTTAGGGAGTTCCTAGAGCAGATCATATTACTCATTCTGGCACATAAAATCTCTGCAAACTTTGTATGAAAATTGTAAGTCAGAGCACGCTTTCTGTTTCATGAGCTGTGCATAGCTCTAATTCTTTTGTGCATTAAGCATTTCTTAATCATTCTCTTAAAGGGCTGACCAATATATTAAGAGGCCACATGATTAAAAGGTAAAGAGAAACCCAGAGCAGTATTAAAATGCACAGGTCATTTTATACAGATGGGGAAATGAGTGAAAAGTAATTACAGTGAATGTCCTATGTCCTTGATGTTTTTCCAAGATAAAGTAGCAAAGAACAATCATTTATTCAGTCGTGAGAAAGGTTTCCAGCTGAGCAACAGGTCACAAGGCAGAATACAGGGCCTCATGAGTACAGCTCACTGCTTTTGGGTAAGGTTTACTCTGTGGAGATTTCTTGAAAAGTGTTGTCACTACTTCTATCAAACAATCCATTCACTGAGAAGCTGAAATGGGCTGGTGGTGGGGACACTCAGCCCATGATCTTTTGTTGAGGACCAAATCAGAATATGTTTTTAGGGACTACAGTTGTGGCTCAGTGGTAGAATGTCTGCCTAGAGCATGTGAGGTACTGGATTCAATTCTCAGCACCATATAAAAATAAAATAAAGATATTGTGTCCATCTACAACTAAAAATATTTTTCAAAAAAAGAATATGCTTTTTTAAAAGGGAATCCTGGCTTCTGTCAGTGAAGCAATCAGGCTACTTCACCCACTGTGAGATAATCCCTGGCCAGTCCTCCCTTACCTGGATGGTGAGGCCAGCAGCCCTAACTGCCCCCTAGCATCCTCTTCCACAGCACCCAACTCTGCATTCTCTTGGAACAGTACAAAATGCTATTTCCATAGGACAGTCACTCCATTCTGCAGTCCCCATTTACACTTTACAACCCTGTTTACAGCCCGTTTACAATCCTGTGGCCCCAGAATGGCAGACCCATGTTTTAGGCCATGCTGGAGAGGCGTCCTCCAGCCTCATTCTAGCTCTACTTTTAGCCCTTACATTCTGCTCTTAGCTGAACTAGCTATTCCCTTCTTCTCACCTGCCTATCTTTCTAACATGCACCCACAACAGCTATGAAGCTGACTGATCCCCGATTCTTCTTCAGTCTCAGCTTGGAAGTTGTGCCTTTCCAGGAAGTCCTTCATTGCAGGGTCCCATAGCACTGGACATGTGTGGTCACTGAGCACTTGAAATATGGCTAGTCCAAATTGAGATGTGTTGTAAGAGTGAAATGAACATCAGATTTTGAAAAATTAATATGAAAAAAATGTAAATGATCTGCATGACATTTTTTATACTGACTTTATGCCAGAATGATATTATGGATATACTGAATCCAATATACTGAATCCAATGGTAATTGGTATTACCATTAACTCCAATAATATTTCTGTTAAACTATAGTCTAGACAGTAAGCTCCATGAAGACAGGGGGCAGAATAGTCTTGCTCACGTAGGATCCCCTGTGCCTTGTGCAGTTTCTAGAACAGGTTAGTTTACCCATTCCTTCTACAGATATTAGAGTCATTAGGGGCAGAATCCTAGTACTTATTCCCCCATAAGATTTCTCACCATAAATCCTTAACACTGGAACTAAAAATATATCAGATGAAGATTGTATGGTTCTACAAAGGTATTTAAGGCTACTAACAGTTGACTTTAAGTTCACTGAAAGGAAAACTATCTGGACCAAATTTAATGACAGAAGCTCTCAATTAGCAAAGAATTTCCTCCCACTGTTGCAAGTCATTGAAGTTTGGAAGAGAGGTTCAATGTGCTGAGTTGGAAGGAGCCATGGGGTGAGGAGCCATGGGGTGAGGACCAGGTTGTAAGGTGGCCCCCAGCCAATGGGCAGCAAGAAAACAGGAACCTCAGTCCTATAACCATGAGGATCTGCAATCTGCCAATAACCTGAGGGAGCGTGGAGGAGGATGCTTCCCAGAGCCTTCATATCAATGTCCTACAAGGTCTACCTTGATTTTGTATTAATGAGACCCTGAGCAGAAAACCCAATAGAGTCTCTGTGGTCTTCTGGCCTACAACTAGAACTGTGGGATAATAAATGGGTGTTGTTTCCAGTCACAAAATTTGTGGTAATTTGTTTTGCAGCAAATAGAAAACTAATATGGGGTTGAGGTTGTGGCTCAGTGGTAGAGCACACATGAGACATTGGGTTCTATCCTCAGTACCACATAAAAATAAAATAAATGTACTGTGTCCATCTACAATGAAAAAAAATTATATATACATACACATATATAATAAATATATATAAATATATATATTACATATATATAATAAATGTTACCAAGAATGTGGAGAAATTAGAACCATTCTGTACTGTTGGTGGGAAAATAAATATATATATATATATATGTGAAAATTAATATGGCACTTCTTTATGTCAGGCAATGTGCTTGGTACTAGGGATGTTATAGCAAAAAAGGCAGGAGCCATGCCCTCAAGGAGCCTGTATCTCAGGGAAAGACAGATAACCTACAGGCACACAAATCAATACGTGAATGAGGATTTAAAATTTGTGTCATGAAGGAAATGAACAGGGAGCTCTGATAAGGATGCTTAAGTGCTATTAAGTGATGATGGCAATTATGATATATATCTCTACATTTGATAGAAAAAGATGTCCCCAACTTTTCAGTGAAATAAAAAGCAGATTACCATTGTATAGGAATAATTGAACCTTATTTTTATATCTACATACTCATAAATGTAAACATTTGCAAGTGTACATATCAGAATATTATTATTTTTTCTCTGGGGGGATGTTTTGAAGTTTTCTCCTTCAGAATTTTTTTTCTTTTTCTTTCTTTTTTTTTTTTTTTTGGCATCATTTTGGATATTTTAAACTGAAGAATGTGTGAATAGTATCCTGCTAAAATAAAAAGCTATTTCCTTTGTGGGGGAAAAAAAAAACCCGGTACTGGGTGGATGGCTTGCTTGGCTCCAGGGGTGGAGCGGGAGGGGCGGGGGCCAGTCCAGCACAGCAGTGAGATTCCACCCCAGGACAAGCGCCCCCAGGAGAGCAGGCTGTAAACGTGTGGTGTCTCACAAATATTCCTTCAGACTGTTTTTCTTTGGAATAAAGACACCTGCCCGATTATGGTTTTCTTCTCCTGCCCTTTCAGTAGTGATTTGCAGGAACTGGCTGGGAGAAAGGGGTCTTTGGTAAACACGGAGGGGTTAAAGGGGAAAGTGTTTAATAACAGCAGTAAAACGCAGGCTATTTTTGACATCTGGGCTAATGTCCATTATACTCCATGTGCTTTCCAAATGTGTGCAGTGCGCCCCCAGGTACAAAAACAGACACCCATTCACAACAGCTTTGGATGCCCCTAACGTATTGCACATGGTGCCCACATAAAAGGCGAGCTCCTGATAGACTAATTAACAACGGTCGGGGAAGGAAAGCTGCTCCTTCTGGGGGCTGCGGGCATCCTGCAGAACAGCTCCACTGAGCAACTCTGCTCACAGGAAAACCCAATAGAGTCGTTTCTGCTTAAAAAAAAAAAAAAAAAAAAATCTATAACTACATCTGTGTTATTACTTAACATCTTTTTTAAAACGGGGTAGAATGGGTTTCCCGTTTTCCTCATGAAGATTTATTTATTATTGTTGTGATCAAAGTGGCAACAAATTATGTTAAATCATTTAATTTTCTTGATAGGAGCAACCACCTTGAAGCCATAATTCAAAAATATGAGTGGAAAGCAACATTTTACCTTGAGAGTGGCCTCCTACAGCTCCGCGGGGCAATAAAATGTAACACTTCAGAGCCCAAAGGGCTGGGGGCGGGGCGGGGGTGGGGTGAGCCTTGCCAGCCCTGAGCTCAAGATTGCAACCCTGTTAGGATGACCCAGCTTGCGGGAGGAGGCGACCATGGGGCAATTTAATCTTGGGTTTCTATGCACTGGGTGGAACTCCCCTATAATATTTTCAACGAAGGGATTCTGATTGATAGGTGGTGTGTACATGGAAATGGCAGCACCTACTGCTATGTCTCCTTAGGATTTATTTTTGTCATTATTTTTGTGGTCAGAATTATTAATGGCTCACATTTGGGACACTTGCGTGCATTATCTCAAGCAAGTTTGACAGCACTATGGCACTGACCTGGTTGGTTAATAGGCCTGAGGCAGATGAGGGAACTGAACTTAGGGGAACTGACTGCTTTTGATCAACTCCCCACCTTTCTGGGTCTCCTTTGAATCCATATCTTTTTGACTCCAGAGCCTACTCCCTTTACCAAGGGGCCAGAATTCCTGACCCTTGGTCTTTATGTCTCACTTTTCCAATAACTTTTCCATAAAACTTGAAGATCTAATCTTTTTCTTTTGAGAACATTCTTGAAAAACACAAATTTCTTTTTAAGGAAAGATTTATTTTAATACCATAATGGAACCAATACCTGTCTACTAACATTATAATAATTGCATAGCTTTTGAAATATAAGGGCTTATCCACAAAATAACTGAAACAATCTCATGGTCATGCAGCACCCGTCTACCACTAGCCTTGCCTCGGAGACCATTTCCAGTGCCCAGTAACAGCCTTTGCCCAAGGGCAGGGGTTGGCACTCCACAGCTGGTCTTGCACATACTCCAGCCATCAGGGAGTCCCAGCATCACTTTCCTCTATTTTTGAGCCAAAGTATCATGAACCAAGCTCTTTTCTACTCAAGAGCAGAAGGCAGCAGAAGCAAAAATCAGACATCTGTCACTCAAACCAAGATTAGCTACTCTATGTGATTTTTAAAACACTGGTTGATAAGAAATGTGCTTGGCTGTAATTTTTTCTTTGAAGAATACATTCTTTAAACCTGACAGACTGCCCTGTGGTCAAATGCCTTTGCCACTCTACTCCAGTGTTTCTCAATCTCAGCACTGTGGACATTTGAGGCTGAACAATTCTTGGTTGGGGGAGGGGCTGTCCTGTGCATTGTAGGATGTCTGGCAATTTCCCTGGCCACTCCCCATGAGATGCCAGTAGCACTGCCCTTCTCCCAGTAACAATGTCTCCAGCTATTACCAAATATCCCTGGGGGCAGGGGTGGTGGTGGTGGTGGTGGTGGTGGTGGTGGTGGTGGTGCAAAAACCTTACCCAGCTGAGAACCATTGGCCTAATTGATTGTTTTTGTACATAATTGGCTGACTGTGTTATTTTAAACAGCGCTATTTTGGTAAATATGTCTATGTATCCCCCACCCCCTGCCTATGTAAGTATGAACAATTCTGCAGAAATAAAGATCTATTTCTAAGCTGCTTCATATTATATCAGACATGGTTTCTTAGGTTTAAGAGTCCTGTGGAAATAGGTACAACCTAAGTAATAAAAATAATGAAAATGTACAGTCTATCTGACATAAAATAGAAATGCTGAAATCCTGAGATAGCAAGACACCTAAGACACTTGCTGAGCTAAGTGAAAAGGTAAAATCTAGTTTAAATTTATAGCATTCCTTCAGTGTCCCTCTAGGAGTTTGGCATTTTGCCAGGGTTCCTTGTTAAAAATTTGTTAAACGTGTTTGGCATTAATGCAAACACAAAGTGGTCATTTGTTACAAATTCTATTGGAATGCATTCATTTAAGGCAATGAAGTAGTTACTAGAAAAGAAAAAAAATGTTCATTAAGTACATTTTAAAAATACAATGATGTATGCAGTGTGTAACTGTGGCGCCCTGGTGGCTATATAAATTGCTGACAGAATAACCACACATTGTGTTTAGTTTGAAATTGGAATCTTTTAAACATAACTGATAGAACAAAAACTGGTTTTGTTTGTTGTCAAAACCGATGTTAGTCTTTCTTTCCTCGACTAGTTAAAATAACCAAAAGTTTGGCATACAATTTCTAACATCTCAAATCAGTGAAACGTATCGGTGAAAATAATGCTTTGGGAATCTTTGAGGGTGCTGCCAATGACATGGGGCATGGGGGCTAATTCAACAAACAGAACACCCATGCTCTGGAGACAGGGGAAATTGCCCAAGTTATCAGGGAGAACCCCACTTAGGTAGAGCCAGTGCTTCTGTGTACTCCTGCTTGAGGGAGGTCACTAGGTTACCTGCACAGAGAAACCATTGCTTTCATCACAGAGACAATGTAATTCTACCAGCAAATATCCTAAACTTGCACTCAGAACTCCCACCTTCCTGTCCCACCCCAAAGTGTTACACAAAGAAATTATTGCTGAGTAATAGCGACTCTTTGGCTGGCTAAAGACATGAAGTGGAACTTCAGTAGAAACAAGCTCTTTGGCATTATGTGACATTTGGCCCTGCAACATAGCCTACTGCAGATGTTAACACAGACCCTGTCACGAGGGGGCCTGTTGATGCTTGCAAAAAGGTCAATCTTAAAGGTGACTAGAGCCAGGTGTGATGGCACAAACCTGTCACCAGAGTGACTCCGGAGGCTGAGGTAGGAGGATCGCAAGTTGGAGACCAGTTTTAGCAACTTAGCAAGACCCTGTCTCAGCATAAAAGAATTAAAGGGCTGGTGATATAGCTAAGTGACAGAGCACCCCTGGGTTCAATCCCTAGTACCACGGGGAAAAAAAGTGAATATAAAACTTACCTGCCAAGGAATATTCAGACATTATTGACTACCTTCTTCCTCCTCCTTCTCTCTCTCCCTCTAATATACTGGCTGCCATGAGAGGGTCTGGATAATAGAATCCCTGTTCCTGAAGTTCTGGGACAAGTCCACCTCCCCATGGATCTCTCCTAAGGTTGACCTCTTTGACCATATAAGTTTGATAATATCTAGGCTGCCCTGGATCCAAAGTCTCTGGTTCTCAAGTCCTTGAAATGCTCTCCAAGTTCAAGAGTAAATTCAGATGAAATCTAGTACCATGCAAGTGGCCTGGAGTTTTCCCCTTCCCTTCACAAATGCTTAACAGGACTAAGAAGCAAGAAGTTCAGGAATAAGGAGGAAATATTATCTCCAGAAATGGTAAGCACACATGATCAGAAGGTAAGAAACATAGTACGGGAAAGTAGAGAACACATCTTGGTTTTGTGTGGTCCTATGTTTATACCCTTGGGGAGGCTATCTTTAAGAAAAAGAATACACAAATAATTGAGTGCTTCAAACTTGACGAAAATATATGGCCTTTTGAACAGAACATTAGGGCCCCTCTCAGGGTCTTGCAAAGATCTTTGCAAGACCTGTGTATTTGTGGGGCTCCAAAACTGAAGCCCCATTATCTGCATGATAAAGCCCTTTTGCCTGCAGTGAAGGTTTATTTTGAAGATGCATGTTCCCATTCAACAGAGAATAAAGCAAAACATCTTTTTAAATCCCTTACTGACAAGAAGTCCCTTTCAGGATGAGCTTGCCAAAGCACATATGAACCACATGGGAGACATCTCCCTAAACTGGGAGCTAAGAAGGTGGTCACGTTCAGGAAATAGATGCCCTTTCTGAGAAAAGGGGCCAGAGGGGCATTTGGGAGAATTTGAAACATGAAGGAACAATTTGATATCTCAAGTTTACTGACCAGAAGTGGCTCTGATGACAAGTGTTTACAACAGGATCTTCATCGAGCCAATAATGGCAATTAGTCTCCAGGATTTGAAGGCGCCCTTCCCGCCTCACAGAGGTGGAATGCCATTTACTCTTGGGCTGGCGACTAATTAGGGGTCTCGTTTGAAGATCAAGGTTTTGCAATCCCTGCTTCTTAATAACATGGTTTGCCTGTCGGCCACCTGGGTCCAGGCGAGACCTCCTTTCCCCCCTCCCCAAACAGCAAACCCTGCCTTAGGCCAGAGCAAGTGTGGGCAGGAAACCACAGATCCAGGCTTTTGAGCAACTTAACCTCTTCACCACCAAGGTCCTGCAACCCAGTGTGTGATGAGGCTGCCCAGAGATGGAGATATTAGCTTTTGTTTCTCAGGCAGGGCTGAAGGCTGGGCTGTCATGCTGAGAATCGCCCTCCAAGGTACAAATGCTATGCCTCATGCTTTCTGAAAGTGGGAGGGACAGAGAGGCAGGAAGGCTCCACTTTTCCAGTTGAGTGGCAAACCAAGAGGCTCTTCACATTTGCTTCAGGTTGGGCCATCTCTGGAATGTGAATTAGAAGTTACTAGCTAAAGAAGACAGGAGGCAGAACCCCAACCTCACCCGTCATGAGACCTCAGAGGCTGAGGTGCTGCATCTACATACAGACCTCTCTCCAGGGCCTGGTGGCCTTGCTCTATGAGCCTGGGCTGGCTGCAACCCTCTTTAAACAGGGTAGGGGAGAGGCCAAAACAGCAGGAAAAATAAACTGCAAAAAATTAAGCTTGTAACAACTTGGGCAAAGCACAAACAGCGACTGAGGTTGGTCCTTTGGCTGTTGACACACTCTGGCCTGGGTAGGTTGTGGTCACTAAACCCATTAGCGTGCCGATGTGGCAACAGCCAGTGCAGCAAGTTCAATCTGTTTTTGTTTAATTTCTAAATGCTGGGTGCACGCCGCCAACCATGGCCGGCTGCAGGCAGGCAAACCCACTGCCATAAATGCAGTCATCATTGTCAGCGATCTGAAATTCATTTTTAAAATGATTTCTTTTTGGCAGATAGAAACCGATGGAGTTTTGCATTTGATTAGCTATAGCATAATTTCAACTTGTTGCATATGTTATATTTTCTAAGCAACCACCAAATCATTTTCCTACAACAAAAGGAAATGGCCCTCCCTGGGGAGGGGAGCATCTCTTTGTGGGTGCAAAGGGAAACGGAAGTGGGCAAACACAAGCCAGTGGGAGGAAGTCCAGCCTTCAAGGATATGCAGGGTCTCTGAGGCCTGAACCTCACAAAAGAAGACAGAGGAAATGTTGCCTCTTCTTGGTCTTTAGAACTGAAAGTGAAATGAGTTCTTAATGAAGCTATAGAGAAAAGGTCAGTGTGCATTTTATATTGCCTTCAAGTTATGTTCGGGAAAAGTGCAAGAATCCTCCTTCCTTCCCTCCCTGCCTTCCTTCCTATGACAGTGCCTCCCTTTCCTGCTTCCATCTGTCACTACCTTCCACATTTTTCAAAGCATCTACCAGGAGCCAGGTTAATTGCTAGGGGTACTGGGATTGAACAAGACAGCCAATAGCTCTGACTTCATGGGATGCCCATCAAGTGAGCAGGTCAGACATTATATTAAAAAAATCATCAAACTGTTCAACTGAGTATATAATTAATTAACATCATGCTGAGTACCAAGGTTGAGAATGACCTGCCAATGTCCACTGAGCATTGAAACTTTTGGTTCACAACACCAGTCCTTACACTTTGAAGACATTATTGTTGTTAACCCATCAACTTGCCCGGAAAGTGCAGCTCCTAGGTGGGGGGACAGTAATGTGACCCTTGTACATGAAGATAGCAAATTCCCAGCTTACAGGAGATCCCTGGGACTCTGGTCTGATCACATGGAAGGGTAGGAAAGACTTTCCCAAGGAAGTCACAGCTTTGGGGGTGCACGTATACCTACAGGAAGAGAACAACTTCTTTATTTACACTGCACTGATTGAAAAAGTAACTCAATTTCTGCGTATTTTTGTCGTGACTTTCTGTGCTTTCTAAGGGACTCTTAGTCAGTAGTTTTGGTCTCCTATCATAAGGTCATCTACAGCCTCCTTCCAAAGCCTTCACTTCAGAGGGTCAAAATACATGCCTCCTCTCTCTCCTCTAAGAGTTTGCACTATGGCCTTCTGGCTTCATGGCATTTAGGATGATTAATCACTTTTAAATATGAAAAAAGTTAACATGTCTGAAGCATTCTTCCCCACTGTCAAATGTTTTCTGCCTTAATATAGATTCAGTGTTTCCCATTCCCAGGGATTCCAAAGCAATACATTTTCCATTGGAAATTCAAATGCAGAAATTCCATCCAGAAGCCCCTAGCTATATATCTGAACATCTTAATTTCATTTAGGAGGAATGCAATGATCGATCATTTATCATTCTGAGATTCCAATCTGGAGGATTCCAATCTATTGCTTCCACATAGCTGATGGGATATTCACATGTCTCCTGGCTGCATGAGGGCTTTGGGGCCCAAGTTGTTTTTGAAGAAGTAGGATGCTAAAAAGATTACTGAGGGAGGGTCTGCCTTTATAGGCAAAGTACAACTCTGAGGCTTGACTTGCTGCAAATTAGAGCCTCTCCCCTGATGGCCGGGATGTCTTCTGCTGGGATACTCCCACTCTTTCTTTCCTTTCCATGCAATCTGGCCTGCCTGCTCTTGACCTTCCGAAGGTAAACTTGGAATGCCCGGGGAAAACTTGACATGAAGCTTTTTCTGGCATTGGTGGAGGGACTTCTCATCCCTGAGTTATCACTTTAACCAAAAGCTGCTTTGTCCAAATGGAATTTTAACACAGTATATCAAAAGGGCACTTTCCCAGGACATTGGGACCAGGCCATTTGGCATCATAGTTGCCACTCTGTTTCCCACCCCGCACTTTATTATAGTATTTTCATGTTGGGTGGAGCTGTTTGGTCAGCTGGAGGACCTGCCACAATGCTATAGAAGAAGGCTTTAGGAGTATCTACAGTATGACTGATCTAGATGTGCAGATGGCAGGAGGGTTGCCAAAGCAACAGAAAACTTCATCCTTAAGTCTGAGTATGAGATCCACAATGGAAGATCTTAACCGAGGACCTATTCTGTGTGGGATGCTCTGGTGTCTTAAGAAACACACAAAGCACAGGATGGCAGCAGGGCTTGATGGTGCATGCCTGCAATTCCAGTGACTTGGGAGGCTGAGGCAGGAAGATCACAATTTCAAGGCCAGCCTGGACAATTTAGAGAGAACTTATCTAAAAATAAAATATTGAGAGGGCTGGGGGTTCAGTCCCAGTATAGAGTACCCCTGGGTCTAATCCCCAGTACACACAGAGAGAAAGAGAAGAAAGGAAAAAAAAGAGAAAGGGAACAGCTTACCTTTAGCCATCCCTGCACACACATGCATGCACCGTTTACTCAGGAAGCTCATTGCCCAATGGACCATCTTAAAAGGAAACAATGACATCTCCCTCCAAAGAATGAGGACTCTGATAGAAGCAGAAGTTATTTTGGGGGGAATCAAAGGCCAATGTGACTACATTTGCATAGTGCCAAAAAACAGACATGCTATCTGGTTTGAATTTGTATTTGAGTCCCATGATGAAGTCTGCCCTTGTAGGTCTGCACACGAAGCACAGGGATCGAGGGCTGCAGCGCCTGGTCTCCCATCTCTAGCTCCACGTCAGGATCTAAAGGAGCTTTGTAATCATCACACAGGCCTCAACGCAGCTCCAAGTGTAATCAAGCACATTAACAACGTGCTCTCCATGGGACCATTCTCTCACCCATTATGGGACTGTCAGCTAACACAAATGTTCCTGACTTAGACACGGAGGTCTCCTCAGAGGGAATTTTTATAGTGCTGCATCTAGAACTGAAGGCTAGAAAATACCTGGGACTAGAACTGGGCCAGAGACCAAAGGGCTGGGGCATGACAATGTGGGCACCTGAGGCATGACATCAGTGGCTTCTGGGAGCACCCTCGGAACCACTGCCAAAGTCCAATTAAGCAGGACCCCAAAGTCCTCTGACAGCTTCAGCATGCATATAGCCAGTGCCCTTGGCTTTGCAACAGAGAACTTCCTTGGAATCCAGCCCCATGAGTGGAACTGCAAGCACCCACTGAGGTGCACTAAACTCAGTTTGGTGATGCCAAACCCTGATCAGGAACTCCCACTGCAGGAGGAGGCACAAAGCTGGGTCCTCTTCCAGGGCTTATTGCACATACACTTCCCTCTGCCTTGAGCACGTCCCCTTGCCCTTGCCCTGCTGCCTTCTACTAATCCATAGATGTCAGCTTTAATGCCACTTCTTCAAGGGGTTCCCAGTCAAATCCCTTCCCAAACACTTCCTTAGCTCTTCCTCCCACCTGTCCCCCATGAGCTCCTGGTCTGTGCAATCTGGTGTCATTCATTTGTGTCAGAATTTGGTGTCTGTGCGATGGCATCCTAGGCTACCTGCATGAAGACAGACTGTATATCCTTGCTGCTCACTGTAGCACATCTTAACTGCTTGTCACATAGTGGATGCTCAAAATATTTTGAAAAGACTAAGGAGAGAGCTGATTCCATTGATGATAACAAACAGTTGTCGAATGCATACCGTATACCAGGAGGAGTCCTAAATACTGTACAGCAGTGACTGAACTTAAGCACTGTTGACATTTTGAATTGAATAATTAATTGTTGCCATGGGTAGTAAATGTGCAAGCCTCAGCCAGGACCCAAATGGAGTTCCATACCTGTGAACCAACTTTTCTTTCTTCCCCTTTCTAAATGTGTGAGCTTGGATAAATCACTTGACCTCTCTGAGCCTCAGTTCAGTTTTCTCCTCTCCAAAATGGAGATAACAACTCTAAACTCTTCAGAGGGTTGAGAAGATAAATAAAATGATTCCTGTCCATAAAACTCTAGATTAGTGCCGGAAATATAATAGGAGTCCAATGAGCAGTAGTTTTTATTATCTTCCTCTCTATACAAGTCCGTACAGAGCAGAAAGCTGGACATCAGGACTAGCTTGATCCAGGGTACCAAAAGTCAGGTTATTTATGGGCTGAAACAGGGTTCAGTTGTCTTCATGAGAAGTATGCAGAGTAAAGAGGAAGCACATCACTGGGGCCAGGAAGGAACAGTGGCAGAAGGAACCCCAAGCTTCCTTCAAACAGCAAATTCTATTCTTCCAACCTGGGGCACCTCTGGCAGCCAGCCCTGCTGGCAGCCTCCCACTTTCCCTTGGCGCTTCCTGTTGGCACAGCCCACCCCACTGCATGAAGCTTCAGTGGTTTTTTTTTTCCACAGCTCCAGCTGGTAGATAAACTTTCAAGGATATTTCTGTGGCAGGTACAAACCTGGACAGGAAGCCTCGGGAAGAAATCCTAAATTAATTATATGTCAACATTTAAGCCACAAGAAGGAGCAGTTGTCATAAATTTTTGGGAGGCTGGAATCTACTTTTAGTTGTAAATGCAAGCGGGCTCACTGACTCACTTGTGAATGGGTGCCAACAAAATGATATATTTTACATTCCTTCACAGCTTGTTTTGGCTAAACACAATGAAAAGAGAGAGAGAGAAAGAGAGAGAGAGAGGAATTACAGTTTTTATTCTTCAGTGGGCCGAGGTGTTCAATCATGCAAAAGAGCTACCCCACACGTGCACCAAAGCAGAAAAAAAACGAGCTGAGTGTATCTACTTTTTCACTTGCCTTCCACCTTTACTGAAAAAGGAAATGGGACTAAAAACTCAAAAGGAGGCCATAGGTGCCCCAGTGTGGTCTTTAGCATGGCCCAAGGCAGGACATTCCTGATGACAAATGAAGTTTCCTCCAGAAACTGCCTTCCTGGCCTATGTTTAGTCCTGATCAAGCCCTGGTGCATGAATGGTTTCTCTGAGCATGTGCCCCTGATTGAATCAGGTGGAATAGATTGATTAAGAGAAAGGCAGACATTATTACCTTATGTACATGTATGACTGCATGACTGATATGATCCTACAATATGTATGATCAGAAAAATGAGATTATACTCCATTTGTATATGATCTATCAAAATATATGAATGCATTCTACTGTCATGTATAATAAATTAAAACAAAAAAATTTTAAAAAGAGAAAGGCAGAAAAATCCTTAAATTTCATAAAATTAAGGAGGCAGTTGGGCTGCTATTGTTATATTTTCTTTCTGCTTACTCTCTCATTCATTCATTCAATTGATTATTCAATCCAACAAGCATTTCTTTTTTTCCAACTATGAAATTGAGTCAGGGATTTGATAAGACAGACACCCTGACCTTTGAGATTTGCAGACATGGCAGGATTATAGAGGAGAAGACAGATCACTGCATAGGATGCCATGTGTGGGCAACTGGGTGGGGAGGGAGAACAAGGTGCCAAAGAAGCCTCAGAGGCACCTGAGAGTGTCGGGAGGGTCAGCAAAGGCTCCCCAAGGGAGCTGACTTCCAGGCTGAGATGCGAGGAGTCATGAAGAAGCTATCCAGATGAAGAGTGGGGCATGGGACTCTTTAGAGGAACAGCACCTAGAAAAGCCTGTGATAGAATGATGCCCAGAACTTCAGCCAAGCAATGCAAGTACTAAGGACAGATAAACAAGGTATATGAAAAGATAAGTGGTGAAAAAGGCACAGAGGCTGGAAAGGCCAGGTCATACAGGACTTGATGGCTACATTAAGGAGGCTGGTCACTTCCTGCGGGGCAGAGGGATACCATGGAAGCATGATCTGGCCAGATATGTGGTTTGCCAGATTCCCTCCAGCGCACCATGGAGGCTGGATGAATGCAGCTGGAGGCTACAGGACCTTTTTTTAAGGGACAAATAGGGATGGGTAGCATGGGTTATATCTGTGCCCTAAAAAGATACAAATCCTTCAAGTATATTTGAGTCTCTGAACACGTGACCCCAGTTGAATTGGATGGTAAGGCAAGGGATTTGTGCAAAGGCAGAAAAGTCCATAATTTTCAGAATATTAGGAAGCAGCTGGGCTACTATTCCTATTTCTGCTGATTTTCTCATTCATTCATTTGCTCATTCATTAATTCAATTCAACAAGCTTTCCTTTTTTGCCCATCATGAGCCTGTGAATGTGACTTTATTTGGTCTTCATAGTTGTGATCAAATTAAATATAAGACAATTAGGGCAGGCTTTAATCCAGTGATTGATGTCCTTAAGAGAAGGGGATAATAATCAGAGAACTCATACAGAAAGAATGCCACATGACCATTGTTATGGTTTGGATATGACATGTCCCTCAAAAGTTCACATGTGAAATAATACAAGAAGATTCGGAGGAAAAATGATTGGATTATAAGAGCCTTAATCCAATCAGTGAATTAATCCCCTGATGGGGATGGACTGAATTGTAACTGAAGGCAGACAGGGTGTGGCTGGAGGAGGTGGGTCCCTAGGGTGTGGCTATGGGGTATAAATTTTGTATCTGGCCAGTGGAGACTCTCTGCTTCCTGAGCACCATATGAGCCACTTCCACACTCTTTCACTATGATGTCTGCCTCACCTCAAGCCATGAGGAATGGAGTCTGCTGTCTATGGACTAGGACCTCTGAAACCATGAGCCCCCAGATATACTTTTCCTCTTCTACAATCATTCTGGTTGGTCTTTAGTCACAGCAGTGAAAAAGCTGACTAAAACAACCATGCAGGCAGAAATTGGAACGACACATTTACACACTAAACAACACCAAAGAGTTTCAGAAACCACCTAAAACTAGAAAGAGGCAAGGAAGAATTCTTCACCAGAGCCTTCAAAGAGATCATGACTGTGCCAGCACCTTGATTTTTGATTTATGGCCCCTAGAACCATGAACCAATAAATTTCTGTTTTTTTAAGTCCTCCAGTTTGTAGTTCTTTACGTAGCAGCTCTAGAAAATGAATACAGGAGTCACGGTGGAGTCTTTACTACTAACAGTACCAAAACTCCAAGTTGCCTGGGTGTTGAGACCACCAGGCCCCATGGGGAAGAGCCATCTGAGATCCAAGAAGGCCTCTCTCCTTGCCTCCGTCTCCCTTTACCTGGCTGAGCATGATGTGCTCAGAAGCCTGAGCTGGGGCTCTCCAAGGTGGCCATTCCTGAGGGAGCTAGTACTAAACATCAGCGTCTGTCCACCGGCAGCAGTTGTGTTTGCGTTAGAGAGGCCCTATGGGTTTTTTCAGAGATTTCAATTTGTGTGGTCTTTAGGCCATGGAGTAACTTTGTCCCAAGAAAACCCCTGAAGATGAGCTGGGAGGGATAAAAGTTCCACGCCGTAGGCTCTGGCAGGCAGCACTCAGGAAGCTCCAGGGGACTGGTCCCTGGGCCAGGGTCTTCAGGGCGCGGTACACAATTGCTGGGCTGTGCTGCTGCAGAGCTCAGCTGTAGCTTCCCCGCCTCCCCTGGTGCTGATCAGCTGTTCCCAGCTGGAAGCGGTAATGTCATCTTCTTCTCCCGGACACTAGCTGACACAGCTGATAGGACTGTGGGCCAACAGGAGCACACAGGTCCTCACATCTCCCTCAGGAAGAAGAGATGTCCTAGTCATCTAATTCTGGCACTGGGGGTGAGGAAATATGAGCCTGGCTCTTAGGTGTCTAGCACAGTGCCTGGTACCAGGAGGTTCTTAATAAATGAATGTGTGAAGGGACAGGACCTTGGGATCTTTAATTCAACTGAAGTTGAGTTCAATCCTGGCCTAGCTCTGGTTAGCTGTGCAACCTTAAACAATGACTTGCACTTTTTTGGACCGCAACTGCCTCATTCATGAGCTGGAGAGAGTAAAAATCCACATACTTCACAGAGGTGGTGAGAGGATTAAAAGAGACAACATACTAGTGGCCTTAGTGGAGTGTCACAAAGTAAGTAATAAAGGCTCAGTGAATACCAGTCAGTGTGAGTTTCATTTTTTATCACGGAGTCATAGGCCAACATACCAGAAGTGTTTCATATTTGCTGGTTATAGATTTGGTGGTGGGGGACAAAAGAGAGAAGTGAAGGTGGAGAAATCATCATAAGAATCCAGTTCACAAATCTCTTCTATTGCCTTAGTCTCAGCTGGCCATCCTGATAACTCTGTGACATAGTGCAAGCCTTGTTATCTCTACTTTTGGTAAGAGAATCTTCAGTTCAGAGCAATTAATAACTCTGGTAAATGCTTTCCAGTGATAAGCAGTAGAATAAGACCCTGGCCTAGATTCTCCCCCAGACAACAGGGGAAGATGCTTGCGTATTCCTTTCTGAACCAAAGAATCGAGATCAAATGGAATCTCAAATACAGGTGGGAAAATAAGGGCTGAAAAAGGATGAGAGTACGAAATGACAAGTCACCTCCCTTTCTCTGATTTCTGTCCCTGAATATTTTCCAGTTCTTGCGGGGCACGGCGGCACATGCCTGTAATCCCAGCAGCTTGGGAGGCTGAGGCAGGAGGATTGCAAGTTCAAAGCCAGCCCCAGCAACTTAGCAAACCCTGTCTCTAAATAAAATATAAAAAGGGCTGGGGATATGGCTCAGTGGTAAAGCAACCCTGGGTTCAATCCCTAGTACAGAAAAAAAAACCATATATATATTATATATATAATATATATTATAATATAATATATAATAATATATATGATATATGTATACATATATATATAAATCTTCTAATTTTCAAATCCTAGGAAGGGGAATAAACTGAAGCCAGAAGCTACTGACACACAGTCACTTCATTTCCTGAGCCTCAGCTTCCCTGTCTGTCAAATGGAACACACCCACAGGCTCACTCTGGGACTCAGGGGTAATATGTACATGAAAGGGCCACATGAGCAGCAGTGGTATTAGAAAGGATGAAGCATAATATGATGGAAGATTGGAAAAGAGAGCCGGAAGGAAATGGTCCAAGATAAAAATGCATTAATATTAACCAACAGGTTCCTCCACAACAACAAAGCAATGAAACAATAATTTTAGAGAAACAAAACCCTGCCTAGGAAAAGTCTGCCAGAAGGAGCGGAAATGAAGGCACAACCAAGTGGCCCTTGGCTTACCTATCTGAAAAACACAAGATGAAACAGATTCTCCGTAAACCAATATTTGTAAAAGCCCCACTGGGCTTTCTGCCTGCACAGGCTGCCTATTATCTTGGCAAAGGATGAAAACGAGTGAATTCCTATTTAAAATGAGCATGAAGCAAATTCAGGTAAATGTTGTCAGCATCACTGGGAGCTACCACTTACCACTTACTACGTGCCACCACCATGTGCTGGACATTGTGCTAGGAACTGTGCACAAATGCTTTATTTAGCAAGAAAAAAAAAAAAGGCATTTTTCCAAGACATCATTCATATATTCAGACATTTGTTTTTTGCTTCACAGATATTTCTAGTGTCCACTATATGCAGGCTTGGTGATGTGGTACAGACACAATGACAAACAAGGCCTAGTTCCCTTCTGTAAGACAAGGTTTTTCAATCTCAGGACCTCTGACTTTGGAGGCTTGAGAACTTCATTTGATAATTCTTTGTTGTGAGGGACCGTTCTGTGTGTTATAGGATGTTTAGAGGCATCCCTGTCCATACCCACACAGATGCCAGTAACACCTTATAGTGACAATGAACAATGTCTCCAGAACTTGCCAATGTCCCTTGGGGATAGAGTGGGGATGGGACTGCTCCTGGTCAAGAACTGCTACCTAAAATTAGATGAGAAGAGTGAGTGACAGTGAGGCTAAGGTCAAGGCTGCATTCTAGCAAGGTTGTGTCTGAAGCAGAAGCTGGAGCTGATCCCTGAAGTCAACATGCCTTTGTGTCTGCATGGGCAGATCCACGGGGAGGTGAGGGTTCCTGGGCCAGAGCCAGTGGGATCCCATCTCATTTATTATCAGTGCACAAATACCCCTCATTTATACCTTTGGAGTCTTTGGTTTTCTTCTCTCCATATCTGCCACATCACATCAGTCACAAACATTTAATTCTTCAGAGTTGGAGGAAACTCAATTAACCCACATTCTGAACCCCAGATGTCCTTGCTTATTGCCACGAACGTGAGTCGATTCTCCAGTGAGCTGCCAGATTGCCTTTGGAGCACAGTTCATGTTTTGACTCTTTAAACGGTAAGTCGGGGGGAGGGGGGGCACAGAAAGCCTTAGAGGAAAGAGAGTTGGGATTTTTCTATTCCCCAAATATCTTGGAATTCTTCAACTTCAAAGTTGTGTTTCAATTCCAAGAGTAGCCTAACCTTTGCAAAGGTTACTTGGCAAATATATGCAAGATAAAGAATTCCCTGGGAGAATGTCTGCCAGGCTCCTAAGCCTACATTCATATCTAATTTATAATCACCCTTTAAAAAAATGGGTTCTTTTTCAAGGAGCTCACATTTCCCCTGGTCTGGCATTGTGCAAAGGAGTGACAGGTGCAATTTATGTGAATAATCACCATAATCAGCCACACTTAAGAAGGAACCAGGGACGTGCTCTTCAGGGAAAGGAACTGCTGAGTCACACAGTCATCCTAAATGGTGTCAAGGCCAACAATTGCTACTGATGGAATACAGAAGAAAGAACATGGTCATGTACTGGGACTTGAGTATGCCAGCTTAGGGTACATAAGTCCTGGTACCCACATTGCCATTAACCTGTGTGAGACCTGGAATAAGACCTTGCCCATCACTGGGCCTCAGTTTCCTTATTTGTGAAAGTTAGATTATCGGACTAGATGAAACCTAAGGCTTCCTCTTGTTCTAAAGGCCAATGATTTTCTAAGTAGCATCATCTTCTCTGAGGCAGTTGTATCCTTGAAGTCTGTGAGTTCCTTTGGTGAAGAGACTATGGAGATGATGACAAGGAAATTAATATTATCTCACAGCAGGGACCCCATGAAAGCATTATTCAACAAATGAGTGTGGTTTTCCTGCAATTAAACCACTGAGCTGCCTCTGCCCCCTTATTTGATCCAAAGCTAGGTATACCTGCCAAGCATGGTGGCACATACCTGTAATCCCAGCAGCTTTGGAGGCTGAAACAGGAGGATCACAAGTTCAAAGGCAGCCTCAGCAAGCCCTAAGCAACTCAGCAAGACCCTGTCTCAAAATAAAATATAAAAAAGGGGTTAAGTGCCCCTGGGTTCAATCCCCGATACTAAATAAATAAATAAATAAATAAATAAATAAAAGCTAAGTATACTTTACTCTGGGACATAAGCCATTACAGGCTTATGAAAACCACATTGTGCACCAGGGATCAGGAAGACAGTAGAAGGGCTAGAATGTAAATTCTTTAGACTTTTTGAGTCCTAAAATCTCTGGCACAGTCCCTCCATTCTGCAATCACAGTATGAAAGCAGCCACAGAAAGTAAGTCAATGAATAGGTATGGTTGTGGACCAGCACAACAAAAACAAATGGCAGGACGGATCTGGCTGTGGCCTTTGGTGTGGCTTGAAGCACCTTACTTGTGCCTGCTCCATCGTGACCAGCACCAGGTGCTCTGGGCCTGGAGAGTGGTAGGGATGATGCTTAAAAGATCTGCAATAAGAACACCCTTCCCACCCTTAGGTCATCTTTGTTTGTAATCTACAAAAATCTCCCTGCAAGAACCCAGTTTGCAGCTGAGCAACAAAGAGCTCCAAGATTATTGGCATCAAAAAGCCACACTGTCTCCCTGCATTAGGCTGGGGCCTCAAGAACAGGGAAATCAGAAAGAAGGGATGGTTGGAAATGGAGCACCCATCACAGGAACTTGGCTCGTCTTCCCTGGAAAATCAAATCCAAGTGTTAAAAGAGTTACGAAGCCCAATTGTTGTAGGCAGCAGTTGGAGGTGGGGGTGGGTTCTTCTCCCACCAGAACACCTTTCCGGCTCACACATGAGCACAATTTGGATTTGAACAGAACTAAGAAGGAATAACTTGATCGTGAGGTCATCACATGGGGCTCCAGAGCCCAACTGACCTTTTGAAGTCTGCTCAGGGAACCTCATTATGTTGCTTTTCTGAGTCTATCCCTTCTCTGATTTTTTTCCAAGTCTCCTTGCCCCTGCATTCCTTTGATGGTTAGATTTTTGCCTTGATAGAGAGGCACAGGCTGAGGGGAGGGAGCACCATGGAGGGAACCAGGAGGAAAGACCTGATTATTAAGTGAATAATCCACTCTGGGGGCCTTGGCCTGCTGCTTCTTGGGCTGGACTTGCTGGCTCAGATGTCTTTAAGGGGTAGTAATTCTCTAAAAGGCAAGCCTCCCATCGGTTACCAACACGATTTGGAATGAATTGATGCAACCCTCAAGTCACAAGTGGGAACCCTTGCCAAAGCAAGCACAAAGTTTCCCATCTTGTAAAGCAGTCACTGGGAGTCCCTTCTACAGAAGGAAAGCTGATCCTTCCCCATGACAAACCATCTCTCCCCTGCCCCCCGAACACTAATGTGTTTGCTCAGCCCACTGTCCGCCCCTGATGTACATTTGTGTCCTTGCTGCCATTTTTCATACTAATGAATCTCCACTTCCTGCTAGCAGAATGTCAGAGCACAGAGAAGTCCCCAGAGATTCTCGGTTCCCTTTAAAAAGATGATAAAGGGTGGCCTGGCGGATAACCACATGCACAAATCACAGATGCTCGTGATCCCGTCAGGACAGGAGGTAATTCTCCTGGTTTCAACCTGCTGACGGGAACACTCAGCCAGACCCAGGAGTCCAGCTCAGTGCTAGCTGCGGATTCCCCCGCCCACTGCCTTTCCTGGAAAGATCAGTTTCCCGTGGGCCACCCCTGGCAATGACAGGACACAATTTTCCTCTTCTCTCTTTCCAGCTTCAACATATTTGAAGAGTTTTAAGGCACAGAGCAAATTTGGGGAGGGGAGATCTTCTCACTTGTTTGTAAGAAAGACTTGGAAATGTCACAGTCATTAATCATGATTGCAAAGAGACTGGGCAAGTACAATGCAGAGAAGTGTCCTCGACTTTAGCCTTTAACATGCTGAGTACAGATCCAGGGTAGCTTCTCAGGACTCCAGGGTAGCTTCTCAGGACTCCAGGGCCACACGAGGTCTTTTTGCTCCAGCCACTTCATTCCCTCCATAGGACTTCTGGATCTCTTTTGTGGCTTAAAGATAACAAGGGCCATCTCAAAGTAACTGATGAAGTGAATCCCTCATGTGACTGAAAAGAACCCAGGGCTGACTTCTAGACCTGTCTGGACCTGTGTCCTTGTCCCAGTATTCACATTAGCACACAGAGGGACCTGGGTTAACTTGTTCAGCTTTGCAATGCCTTGATCAAGGCCCCTCCAGCTTGACAGTCCCTCCCTCTGACCCTAGTGACCAATGCAATATAATTACAATCCTTTTACCACTAGTGACATCGTCAGCAACAGAGGCTACTGCCATGTGCTAGGCAGGGGTAGTACTGGGGTACGAAACCCAGTACACCCTTTCTTGCCCTCAAAACAACAGGTCAACAAACCTCTCTAATAGTATCTCAAGTGTGTAATAACAGCCACCATATTAACTGAGCACAAGCCAGGTGTCAAGCGTAGTTGCTAAGGCTTTTTTCAAATATCACCTCCTTGTGTTTTTGCCAAGTCTCTTTAAAGAACATACTGTACTCTTTTCATTCTCATTCAGGAGATAAGAACACTGAGGACCTAGCAGGTCATGATAATTGTTCAAGGACACACAGGTATAAAGCAACAGAGCCAGGATCAGACCCAGTCTGTCTGCAGGGCCCTCGTGAACTGCCTCCCATCTGAAGGATTTCGGGCTGGTACTGGGCCCAGCCTCAACTGTGCTGTATTGTCTATTGAACAGCTCATTTTTTGTATATTCCAAAACATTTTCATGAACACTGGTAGGAGAAAGTCTCAAGGCTGGGGCTAGAATACAGCAAGAACTGAGAAAGCCAGAGGCCCTGCTCTGTCTTTGATCCCCCATACATTTCTCACCTAACGGGGTTATTCTTGACTGGCCAATTGTGTGTTCCAGAGGGGACACTGTGAAGTCTGTGGTCAGACTGTGGTGGAGGTCTTCTGGCAAAAGACACTGAATCCAAGAAGGGCTGATGGTGTTTGGGTGGTTTGGGAGCATGTGTGCTTCTCTCCTGGGGGAGGAAGCTTGGCTGAGAGTCTCAGAACCCTATCCTTTCCCCCACCACCACTCTACCTAGCACAGTTCTGTATTTGGGGTTCCTTATAAGATTTCTGTTGAATTCAGGTTCCATGTCATTTTGATGACACAGAGAAAGTGAAGCCCGTCCAGCAGGGTGGTACGTACCTATAATCCCAATGGCTTGGGAGGCTGAGACAGGAGGATTGTGAGTTCACAGCCAGCCTCAGCAACTTAGTGAGGCCCTAAGCAACTCAGCAAGACACTGTTTCTAAATAAAATATAAAAAGGGTTGGGTATGTGGCTCAGTAGTTAAGTGCCCCTGGCTTCAGTCCCC
This sequence comes from Glaucomys volans, assembly GCA_020662805.1. Taxonomy (NCBI): domain Eukaryota; kingdom Metazoa; phylum Chordata; class Mammalia; order Rodentia; family Sciuridae; genus Glaucomys; species Glaucomys volans. Next base: position 960,870 of record JAJEJO010000502.1, read on the forward strand.
AGTACCGAAAAAAAAACAAAAACAAAAAAAAGTAAAGCACAAGGGTAGGTCACTATAATGGCCATAATGGCCCTGCAAGCTGGCTAAGAATGTGGCTGCTACAATCAGATGGGTCCAGTTTGAATCCAAGCTTTGCCACTTACTGGTCAAGTGCCTTAGGCAAGTTCATCATCTCATAGTGCCCAGATTCCTCCTCAGTGAAAGAATGACAGGAACTCCATGCTGCACAGATACAGATTTGATGAGATCATGTACTAAGGAACCAAGTGCAGAATCTGGCACAGAGTAATAGCTCAATGAACAACAGAGAGCAGGATTTCTCAGTCTTAAGTTCTTAGTCTTTTTCTTGAAGTCAGGCTGCAATCTGAAGAACCACCAGATGATGACATGAAATGGTCCAGTTATTTCAAAATGAGTACCCCAAATGCAACATTGCTGGTCTCCAGGACTTGGGAGAGGAAAGACTCAGGCAAATGTTCAGTGGAAGATGTAATGGTAGAGAGGCAGGTCTCCTAAAGACCCCTGGGCATGGCATCTAGCATCTGAAACAGCTGGGGCTTGTGTCACTGACTCTCTGCTGATCACTACAGCCATCCCCACCAGGGCTCCTCTGTGCCCATAACTCATTCTCCTGTATCCAGGACACAGCACTTCATTGTGTCAATGAGCTCAGCATGTTATTTCAGTGGCTGGAGCTTCATTTCCTAACCTGGTTTCCTAGTGGGACTGACACCTTCCTCCTTGTCTTGCTGACTTGTTATTTGACCACACTCCTGTTCTAAGTGACAGGAGAAATATTCCCAGCAATGTTAGAAAGCAGGAAACTACAAGAATAAATGGGTACTGTCAGCCAACTTTCTGGAATTCTACTACATGACCCTCTTCCAAATTCAGCTATGGCCAAGCGCGTGTGGCAGCGTGTGCGGGCCTGGGAATATTATTTTTGGAGAGAAAGGCTGGAAGCAGGGTGGAGGAGATAAAGTGAAAGTCTATCCTAAGTCACAATTGAGGGATGTTGTCAGAGCAAAAAAGGTACAGCCAGGACACAAGCATTCAGGGAAACTGAGGTTCTGGTGCCCTGTGTGAATCACAGCAGCAGGTAAGGGTGGACACAAGGCTTACACACTGACTGGAATTGTCCTATCCCCCTCCCCCTGATGACCTGGGGGGGACTATCTTCCCCACCTCACTCTACGTGGGCCCTTGTTGTTAAAAACAAACAGATACCTCATACTTGACAAAGGAGCCAAAAACATACAATGGAGAAAAGACAGCCTCTTCAACAAATGGTGCTGGGAAAACTGGAAATCCATATGCAGCAAAATGAAACTAAACCCATATCTCTCACCCTGTACAAAACTCAACTCAAAATGGATCAAGGACCGAGGAATTAGACCAGAGACCCTGCACCTAACAGAAGAGAAAATAGGTCCAAATTTTCATCATGTTGGCCTAGGACCAGATTTCCTTAACATGACTCCCAAAGCACAAGAAATAAAAGCACGAATCAATGATTGGGATAGAGTCAAACTAAAAAGTTTTTTCTCAGCAAAGGAAACAATCAGCAATGTGAAGAGAGAGCCTTCAGAGTGGGAGAAAATCTTTGCTACACACACTTCAGATCCAGCACTAATCTCCAGAATCTACCAAGTACTCAAAAATCTTTACACCAAGAACACTAATAACCCAATCAATAAATGGGCCAAAGAAATGAACAGGCACTTTACAGAGGAAGATCTTCAAGCAATCAACAGATTTATGAAAAAATGTTCAACATTCCTAGTTATAAGAGAAATGCAAATCAAAACTACCTTGAGATTTCATCTTACCCCAATTAGAATGTCTTTTATCAAAACAAAACTTTTAAGTCCTGAATTCCAATTCCTTGTCCCTAGTATGTCCAGAGTGAGCCTCCTAGCACATAAACACTATTAAATCCTTTCTGCAAGCCCTGCTGTTGTCTGGAGAAAGCCACAGACCTCTTTGGCTTCACCCGCCCTAACAGCTGCCCATGCTCTGATTCAGCTTTCTCCAAGCTCAAACTCACCCTACAGATGGCAGGTTAGATAAAGCCTCCTTTGGGAAGCCCTCCTGTTATTCCTGGTCCAGTTTAAAGACCTTCACCCTCACCCCTACAACCCCCTGTACCTCCCCATCCTGGCACTTGCCTGATGTAGCTGCCCAGTATTCCCACGAGACCAAGAGCTGTATGAAGACAGAGACCCTGTCCACAACTGTGCCCCCAGCACGGTGCCCCACGCACAGTATGGGCCCAGTAAACCCATGTTGATCCTTTGAGCCAACTTGATCTGGGCCTGGGATAAGGTTATGGAATTCAAGTTTGTCAGTCTCTGTCAAAGGTGTTGAAGTCATAAAGTGAGAAATTGTGAAAATGAAAACTGAAAGTTATTGGAAAAGTTTGGTAGCAATGATTCTGAACTTCTTGCCACTGACGGGCCACACTGAATATTGAGCTGTGGAAGTGGCTGAGAGTGGGAGTACCCTTTCAGGTATCCAGAGATCTTGCTGGAAGTTGGAGGCCAGCCATGGGTGGCTTTCAGTGTGCTGACGGCCTCCCAGCCCCCTCTGCCTAGCGCCTGCCCCACAGGAAGGGACTATGAAACCTCCAGCTTTCTCCTTGAAATTAGAAGCATCTAAACCTGTAGCTTAAGAACTTTTTGCCACATATAATTATTGACCTGAGACATCAGTCACCTTCAAAAATTCTACGCTGACAGAGGGCAAAAGAAAAGCGTCTAGAATATCAAAAGGTAGAGGGACCAGATTAAAAAGGGAGATGTAAGGAGGGCTTTTCCCAAGTTGCAGCCTTTAATTGACTCCAGTCTCTGCCCAGCACCTCGGCCGCCTTTGTCAGCACGCTGGGGGACGGGCTGGGCTCCACTGACACCATAACTCACCGCAGACCTGTGGCCAGCCAGCCACGTTTCACTGCCACTCTGGGTGCCACAAGCAATCAGTGTTTGGAAGACTGCTGAAATAAGAGTCTTAGAAGCTGGACAGGTTTAGAGAAGAGAGGTGGAAGATAAGGGGGGTCCCCTGCCAAAGTGACAGACACTAGGAAACATCTAGAATATCCAAGGGGGAGATGCCAGGCCTGAGACTGGAAAAAGAATGGGCTGGCTGGTCCTTTTCATTCAGTTTATCAATTGAGTAAGTTTCATCGTCAGTTCATTTCTTTGGGCCCCAGTTTACCCACCTGTGAAGTGGTTCTCTGCCCGCCCCTGCTCCTATGTTAGAGCAAAGGCATATGTTGGAATAAAGAAAGGCCCCCACTCTTGTAAAGGCAACCCCTAGTTCAGTACCAATGCAGCTTTGCTATATTTTAGATATAAAGAAATTACCAGCTGCCTTGGAAGGAAATGAAAAAGACAAACCAGAGCAATTCCTGTAGAAAGCTTTAAAAACCAAAGTCCTGCTTATTTTGTGTGGAGAACACAGGCCAGGGGATATGTGTTTCAACACCTTTTATTCTTTTTCTAAACTTCCTTAGAATTTTGCTTTTCTGCAAAGAAGTCCAAACATGGACCAAAGGGCTTTTGAACTACAAATGAAGGCTTTGCCTATCACTCCACAAGCACAGTTTAGCCCTCCCTGCCTAAGAGGAGCCCACCAACCCTTGGTTTGTCTGGTGGGCATGTGGGAGGCAGAAAGGAAGACATGCTCTGTATGATCCACATGTCAAATCCTTTAAGGTCATTTAGGATAAAAACTGGGTATCAAAAGGAATGTCAAGCAGAGAAATCTAAATAATTAAAATCTGTTTAGCAGCTATAGACCATCATCTCTTCCTCTTTGGGTTTTTGTCCCTCGCTTTTTCTTTTTCTCTGAATTCCCCACCAACCCGTGAGACCTTGCTGGGCAAAACCCCCCGCTTCTCCTCTGGTTGCTGGGCTGTGCTTATTAAATGTGGATGAATGTCAATGTCACCCAGCTCATTAATAATTGATTTGCAGCCCTGTCTCTATTTGCAGAGCAGAAGCCACTTACAGAGTCTATTATTCCAACTCTGTGTGTGGGTCACAGGGCCAAAGAGGTTCCACCAGGGGTAACCTTTGTTGACAGCAATCACCATGACAACTCCACACATCTCCAGCCTAGACTCGGACGCCCAGGAAGGTGCATAGAGCAGAGTCCTGCACCACACTGGAGACTGGGTTGGAGTTTGCTGAGTTAAATAGCTATATGAGCAAGGTTGCTGGCAATATGGGATTTTTCCGTTTTAATTTTTGGTCTTTGTCGAAAGCATTGCATTCTTTAACGAATGCTTTTGGAAACCATGTTGGAAAAGGGCATTTTTTAATTCAGAAAACAAAACCCTGTTTTTCTTTCTCTCTCCTCAGGCAAAAAAATAAAAAGGAGGTAAGTCTGCCTCTGGCTGCTTTTAGGTCATTTTAAGTCAATGAGACCTATATAATCCCGGAAAACTGATTGTTTCTTTTCCACCGACCAAAGGCGGCAAGCTTAGACCAGAAGAATTATTGTTTTGCTTTTCACTTCTATTAATATTCTGTCCTACCAGCCACGCTTCCTCTATCCTTCTACCCCTTCTTTGAAGATTTCCCCCCAACTAAATTAATGTTTAACAATTAAATGAAGCCAACAGAGAGTTTTGAAAGATCCACACAATTACGGATTGGGTGGGCGTGCAGAGCCTTTAATTTAAGTGGGAAATGTTTCCCAAATTATGGCCCCAGACCTCACAGCTAATTACATAATTTTCTGCATCTGAAAAAACATAAGCTGAGAAAATGCAAACAGAATCACACTGATAATGAGAGAGAAAAACCTGTGAGTCCGTCCATTATTTTAGAAAATAGAGCTACTACACGTATAAAAAAAGGCACAATGCTATTACACACACACAAAAAAAGTTCCAAACCACGTGGTTTAAAAGATTATCTGTCTGTCCTCTGTTTTTCAAGTTGAGGCTGGGTGCTTGATTCAAGACCATCATGGCAGACACATTTGAGAAATGGTATACATTTTCATCCATGCTTGGAGATTTTCCTAAATCTTCTGTTAAGTCCCACAGTCAAGCAACATATTTAATTTTGTTTAGTCCAGAATTGGCCAAATGAATGTGGTTATAGAGTTTTTAACAAGAAGTCTTATTTGAGGAAAGTTTAGAAAAAGAATAAAGATCACTTATTATAAATGATTTAGATTTAATGCATCCCTGAGGGGCATCTTTTCTTTCTTTTACTTTTTTTTTTTTTTTTTTGGTAAACTTTTTATGGTCCCATGGAACCTGTGTTCCTTAGAATCTACTTTGGGAAATGTTAATCAAATATGAATCATGCCTTATAGGAGAAGATACTAAAAGAAAAAGTTTTGCTCAGGATCCCAGTGACATTTTCAGATATTGGATCACTGCATTTCCAGGCCAGTGCCCCCTGGGTTGCACCTCAGTTGTGTCCTACCTGAGGTTATATTCTGCCTGAGAGGTGAGAAAAACAGGCGAGACATAGACTCTTTTCCAAATCCATGGTCAGGATAGGTCAATGCACAGTTCTATCTGCACTTGGTGAATTGAGGTGCTAGTTCATCAGAGCAGGTGCCACTATACACACATGCCAATCATTTAATACCTCAACCTTTTGTTCCAGCTGATAGCTTGGTGAGGTAGGAACGTTCTAGACTGAGAGCTACAGGACTAGGCTGGTGAGAGTTAACATTGATCCTTGCTACAAAATATGGAGCCTGAGGTGGCTGGAGGTGAAGTTAAAAGCCTGTATTCTTGTGGAAAAGAAAATCCAAGCGTTAGTAAAGGTTCAGCCACTGACTTCTTATATGCCTTCTTCCAGGGCCCTCAGCTTCCCCATCTGTAAAATTAGGGAGCTAACCAGGAGTATCCTGAAGGCCCCTCCCAGCCTTAACATTCTTTATCTTCCTCTCCTGGGAGTGACACTCAAAGCTGCTTTCACACAATGACCATGAATAGCTGCTTTTAAAGTCAAAATCCTCTTCTCTGGGAAAGAAAGTTCTTTGTTCCTTGAAAGAGCAAGGTCAGTTGGGACTGGCACCCCACAGACCAAATGCTTATGCAAAGTTTATGCCATTTTCTGGCAGACACCTAGGGCAATCCTTGAAGGGCTGGCCGTTCCTTACTCCCAGGGAATGCCAGACCTCAGATAACAGCTTCCCTTATTACAGTTTCTGCCTATGCAGAAAGCGAAGGGTCAGATGTGCAGGAGCCAATACACACATATATATACGCACACACACTCATTCACATGCACGCACATACTCATACACACACACATGCACGCACACAGGCTCATGCACAGAAAAGTTTTCTTTGGAAGGGAATTTCAGAAACTCAGATAAGTTAGGTCCAAAGTTTGGGTTCAGTTCAGGTCTTCCTCCTTAACAAAAGTCCCCATTCCTGAAATGCTATCTGAAAGAAAACAATTTCATTTGAGACATCAAGCCATGAAGTCATCAGGTTTTCAAAAACATCAACCTCCCAGACCACCATCTGTTACGCAAGCTACATGCAGTAGACAAGGTTGCTGATGTTTTTTGGCCAGGACTTCAAATTCATGCTTTAAAAAATTAATATGGCAACAAGTTACTTTTACAAAGACCTTGAGCCAGCCAGAAACAGTCCAGTTCCCTCTTAGGTCCCAGCAAAAAGTACAGCTTTGAGAGGAGGCCTGATAATATCAAGCCACTGGTCCTTGCTGGGGTTTGGTTCCTGCATTCTGCATGACAGGAGCCCTGGTGGTGAGGATCCTAGAGGAAAAGTTACTGATTTTCCATTGTAAATAAAAGCCAGGAATGGTCATTCCCATTCTTAGCTCTTATCTGGCTTGTGTATCTGATTATCTCTGGCAAAGAAAGTTCATGAGACAGTTTAACGATTTCATCAAGAGCAGTTTTCTCGATCTTTATATTGCCTTCTCCAACATAAAAACTAGTCATTCCTCTGTAGATACCATCCACAGAATCCCAACATTATGAGGCCAAGTGTCTTCACAAACCGGGTTGTCTAAAAAGTCAGACAAGGCCTGTCGTTAGATTCCAGATAATAATATAAGCAGAAATGTTTTTGTCTAGTTGATTTCACAACTGTTTAAAACAGATAAGTCAATGTGTTAATGTGACAACCCAATGTTGTTTGAACCAATTCAACCCCACACATGCTAGTCAAATGACTAAACTTGAAAGAGTCTCAAGGATTTTTGAAAAATTTGCCAACATATCCTTTATTGAGCATCTACTATGTCCTAGGCACTGTGAAAATCCAAGATACCTTACTATCTTTGATCCTGATAGTAATCCTATTTCACTGACATTTTAAAATCCATTTTAGAGTTGGGGAAGTTGAGATTTGGAAAACCTAAGAACTTAATTCAAGGTCATGGGGCTTGTTTATGATGAAGCCAACATTTGAATCCAAGTGGGCAAAACTTGGCTCCTTCCTCTGTACCCTGCAGAAGAGGTTAGTTCTTACTGTTTTCAGTGCAGCTATAGCAGAAGCCCCCACTCCTTGTGCCACTTGAACCCCAAATTGCTAGACCACAGAAGATCGTATCAGAAATAGAACATGGCTCCAGATGACAAGTGCCTCTCATGGAGAGGGCTAATTGGGCCCACTGCCTGGAAAGCAACACTTCCTCAAGGATCCCTGCAAACAGCTGGAAGGCACTGTGAAGCCAGCCTCAGGCCTGGACAGTGGTGGCATCTGGATCTTGTTTTTCCTATCTCTAACCATAGGATCCTAATACTACCAAGACCCAAACTCCTCTCCCCCTTCTTTTCATACCTTGACAACATAACACTAAGCTGGCTGCAGTGACGCACACCAGTAATCCCAGTGGCTCAAGAGGCTGAGGAAGGAGGATCATAAGTTCAATGTCAGCCTCAGCAACTAAGTGAGGCCTTGAGCAACTCAGGGTGTCCGTGCCTCTAAATAAATTATTAAAAAGGGGCTGGGGATGTGGCAACACTGTGACTCCATAACACATGACATGGAATTTCCCCAAGGACTTCCTCTAAGGGTGAAATATCTGAGAACAGAAAATAGAAGATGGTACGAGATCTCCTTCAGCAGAAAAAGGAAGAGACCTAAATATACCGCAAATTAATTCCCCCCTTGCTCCTTTAATGGTTGCTCTAGGTCACCTTTTTCATCAGAATTCTTCTCCACTTCAAAGTGATGCACAAAGTGGCCCAAGAGTAGACCAGATGTCTCTGCCTGACACTGAAAGGGATACCCAAAGCCTCTTCCTCTAAGCCTTCTAGTGAATTCCACTTAGCCAGTGTCGCCTCCCTTCTGCTTCCTACTTTCAACCAGAATGGCTTCTAGCTCACTCTCAGAGGCTCCCCTCTGGGAAGGGAATCCTCTACAGGGATTCCTCCAAGTTTTGCACACTTGGATGGATTTCTAGGTTCCATGTCTGCTCAAAGCATCTAAATTTCTGGTTCCTCTGCAAATCTGGGAGTCCCCTTCTCTTGGCCCTCCCTCCTGCTTTCCTGTTTTCCTGCACCCACTGTGTTTAATCTGCCCTTCCATCTGTCCCTGAACTCCACCAGACCTTGTCTCTGGGGGGAGTGGAGGCGCAAGTCTGAGACAACAACAGGGGCTGTGGAGGAGTCTTTCGGGAGGGGAGCAGCAGTGAAAGGCCGTCCACGCGTAAGCAGTCAAATATCTGAACTTGGAGGGAGAGCTGTAGGGAGACAGGGTTTATATCAGCCAGTGATATCAAGGGCCAGAGCTTAGACTAATAGGAAGAAATAAAAAATGGGAATGTTTCGACTGGACATCAAGAAAAACATCCTGATGAAAAGAAAAGGCTCCCACATGGGGGATGTTCTCATCAAGATGAGTGAGTGGCCAGGTCACTGCTGTGGGCTCCTCAGCTCGGCTCCAGCACAGTTACAAACAAAGCCTGGCTGCCTCCAGCGGGCAGACGGGCTGGGGCTGGTCTCCCTCCAGGTCTCCTTCCCCTGAGAAGACCACAGAGGTGGCTCACGAAGATGATGCAGTGAGCAGTCAGCTTTACCTGTGAGGCTCTCTTGGTTGTGAACTACATGAAGAAAATAGAGTTGGGGCCAGATTTAGCCAGTCCACAGGAGCTGGAATGGCATAAACCTCCTCACCCCTGCTTGTGGTGTGCTGGCTCTCATGCCACTGGCTTTTCTGTGGATCCCCACTTCTCTTCCTCATTCATGCTGCTTGGTCCTGCCCTCTGCTGGCATGTCATGGCTCCCTGGCTAGTGTCTCCTTTTCTCTGCAGTCCCATCCCTCATAGTTCATCAACTCTACCTCTCTGTGTTCCTCAGTTCAGGTTCCCAAGAACAAGAACCTGACTTGTTCAAGGATTTCAATCCTTCCCACGGGCTGTGGTGCACATGACAAGGTTGTCTGCCATTGGTCCAGGTGCCCAGCCTTTACCCAGTGGCCACGGCTGGAGCAGGGCAGGCTGGGGTTAGTATGGCTGCCTAGGTGGCAGCAGTTATAGATGGGGGACATCTTTTTAAAAAGTGATGTGGACCCTCAGCTATCACCAGGCCTGTCTGGGCTCTCCCTCTTCCCTCTTTGAAGCACACAACTCTCAGCCCTCTGGGCTCCAGGTCACAGCCTCCCCATTACAGCTGGACTCCCTCCTGAGCTCCCAGGCCTTCCTGTTTGGGTTGGGTGAGTGCTCAGTAGATGGAAATAAGGCCACCTTCTCACTTGAGCATGTGGCCTGGTGATCCGCTACTGTGTTTATTAGGCCTTAACAACAGCCTTATATTAGTAACTGATGTGCCATTTGTCCCTCATCCCCCAACTCCATTCCCAATTCTGTCACTCCACTCTTCGCTTCTGACTGTGAAGAGGACAATCCTTCCTTCCCAAACTTATCATGTCCCCTCCTCTTCCACCTTCATATCAATGGTGGGGGGTGGGGAAGGGACAGTCCTTCTATGGACTGTACCCTGGTTCATTATTTGTTTTTCACCCACTTACCAGAGTCATTTAAAACATTTGTTTTATTTACTTATTCATTTGGTAACAGCGACTGAACTCAGGAGCACTTAACCACTGAGCCACATCCCCAGCCCTTTTTTTATATATTATTTAGAGATAGGATCTCACTGAGTTGCTTAGGGCCTTGCTAAGTTGCAGAGGCTGGCTATGAACTTGTGATCCTTCTGCCTCAGCCTCCAGAGCCTCTGGGATTACAGGTGTGCTCCACCACACCTGGCGAATCATTTAAAACAAATCTGAATTCTGAATTGTTTGCCAAATGCTGACTCTATACTTGCCTCTCCTTAGATTTTTAAAGAGTACAGCATGATTTGGGACAGCTTCAAGCAAGAAATCACTTCTGAGACTCTCACCAAGGGAAGGGACAACACTGCAATCACCAGCACTCAACACAACGATATACAAATCATCACGCTGCCTCTCGTGTGTCAGACGCTGGACTAAGGCTCATCGCATCCTCAAGCAACCCCATGAACTGAACCCCATTAAACAGATGAAGAAATACATCTAGGAAAGTTGAAATTCCCTGCCCAAGGACTCATGACTAGTGTCAGATGTGAGATTGGACATCTCTTTGAATGTCTGGTATAGATTCTTACGGTTGACACTGCTACTGTCACATAATATGGTAACATATTATGCTTTTCTCATCTACTGAACAACACCTATACCTGTGTTGGCAGTTACAAATTTTCTGGCTTTGTGAGTACTTCTCCAGAGGCCTTCAAGTCCTCTCCATGGAATCAGTCACTGGGTCCCATGCCTTTCATCTTTAGAAAAGCTCTGCAACCGGCACCTGCTCTCCATCCTCACTCCCACAATGGCTGCATCTCTGTTCTGGGCTACTGCCCTGGTTTCCCAACAGGATTCCCTGCCTCACTGCTCACCCCATCCATACTCCACATTCCTAAGGGCAGCCAGAAGGCTCCTTCTAAGAGGCAGATCCAATTATGTGACTCCTCTAGGGAGGGACAAGGACAGCGTGATAAGAAGTAGGAGCAAACCCTGATGTCCCGCTGTGTTTCTGCAGAACTGCAGAAGGCCTGGGCTGCCATGGGTGGGATCAGGTGGGAATGTGGTGGAATCTGATGCCTGGATCACAGGAACTTGTCAGGCCTCCTACGCGGGAAGAACTGAGCACCTGAGCTTGTAAGGAGCAGTCATCCTCTAGTTGGGATTTCAAGGTAACTGGTAACCCCTCCAAAAGCAATCGCATCATCTAATCCCTGCCCTCTGGGAAAGAGTTTCTGTATGTGTCCCATGGAGCAGAAATAAGACATAGGCACTGTCAAGAGCAGGATGGAGTGAGGGAATCCAAAGGAAGAGTAGAGGATGGCAAGCTGAGCTCAGATCTGCCGCACCAGGTGAGACCTGCTGGGCTGGATCCTTCTGCCAGAGTTGTAAAGGGATCCCAGAGTTTCACTCTGTTTCAGAGCATGGTGGGGTGGACCACTGGGATCCCCACTGCTGCTGTAGGAATCCAAGCGGCTGGGGAGTGAGGGAGTCCCACTTAGAGCCCACGATTTCCAACAATCTGTTTGGTGCCTTCCTTGGGGTCCCTGAGTGAATGCAGTGGTACTCAGTAATTATGTGAGAAGAGTAGAAATGAATAGGAGGGTAGAGCAGGAAGCAAGGACACAATGACCAGGAGCCAGAGGGCCTACAGGCAGGCAAGGATAGGTTGGGGAGGGCTTCAGTTTTGGGAGGGGGTTCTGGGCACTTGTGCCATTACTATTATAATGGAAATAAGAATCCAGGCCTCAGCAGCTACCCAGGAGCCAGCTACTGCGCATGCACTTTATGGACTTCTCCAGACATCCTGGCCTCTCTGTTGTTCTTTTCCAGCCAGGCCTGCTCCCACCTCAGGACCTTTGCTTCCCGACTGTGCCCTCCTCCAGGAACACTCTTCCGTTGTTCCTGCCCACTCTTTGCTCTAAACTATTTCCCAAGGAAGCCCTCCTTGATCACCCTACAACCCTGTCCCTTACCCCACCCCACTCCTTCTTCTCAGTTTCATGTTTCTCCAAGGCACACAGATCATTTTCTGACACACGGCACCATTTCCTCATTTATCATATTGATTGTCTGTCTTCTCCACTGGGATCCATGTCCTATGAGGGCAGAGATGTTTGTCTGTTTTGTTTACTGTGATAAATTTAAGACCAAGCACAGATCCTGGCATATAGAAGCTGTTCAATATATACTTGTTAGATGAATTGTTCTTAACCATCACAATAGCACTAATCAAAACTGTGTGTTGTAGTTCTTTCCATTTCACAGATGAGAAAGCTGAGGCTCAGTGAGTGAAACTACCTGAGCACAAACAGCCAGTAAGGAGTGAGGGAGCAGGACATGCACATTGTCCCCACTCTCCACTCTGCCATTTCCAACTTCTGCAAAAATGGGGAGTTTCAGCTCAGTGGTTTACTTGATTTATTTCCAAGGCGCTCTCTCCTGAGATCCTGAATTCAGTTCAAGTCCATAACCATTTCCTCACAGGAGGTAGAGTCACTGGTGGTTTGGGGCACTTTCTTTAGAACAGAGAGTTTGAGTCCTGTTTTTTCCCCACTCAGCTCTGGGACCTTGGGATACTTCTCAACATCTCTGAGCCTCCATTTCCTTGCTGGCTGCAAATGAAGAACGGTCACAATGCATCTCTACGGGTGTTAGTGAGATCACAGGGGCTGCATGTAAAGGGCTCATTGCTGTGCCTGGCACACGTGGATGTCAGCTCCTGGGTAGGGACCGCCCTTGTCTCCTTCATCCTCCACATCAGCCAGGTCTGATGGTTCAGCCTCCAAGAGGAGGGGTAGGGCCCAGCGGGCCATGTTTGCAGCCCGGCAAATGTTCCCGGAGCCTTGTTTTTTGTTCTGTTGCTGGGCCATTTGTTTTTATAGCTTATCGTTCCTGCAGGGGGGCTTTGAAAGGCTGCCATTGCTCCAATGGATGTTTCCGGTTCGCCTCCATCAAGCCACATTTAATGAAAACCAGTTTAAGGTCTTCTTTCTCATAAAATGTCTCACTGTTGCTCCGACTGCTCCTCTCTATAGAAGCAATGAAGATGAACGCTCCCTCTGTGGGGTAGCACACAAAACCCCAGCCACAGGAGAGCCCTGCTTAGTCCCTGGGAAGCAGGAGAGAGGAAAAAAGCAAGCACAGCCTCTACCAGAAAGGAGGAGGAGTAGAGACTCAGAGCCCTGAATGCTGTAGTCTGGGGGATGGAGTGTGAGTCCCTCAATCCCTCTCAAGAAGGAAACAAACAAACAAACAAACAAATAAAAAAACATTGAAGGAGGTTCTTATAACTCCCTTAACAAACATTCAAGGTCCAGAGAAGCACCAGACCTAAGATTACACAGCAGAGCTGGATTTGATGGGGTAGGCTGGGAAGAGAAGCAGTTCACTTGGGTTCCCATCCAGTGCTCCCTCTGCTCTGGAGGACCCCATGAGACAAGGGTCAAGGACCTTCTTCCGACTGCCAGGCCTGGGAGGGAGATGCCTGATAAGCATCTGGCCGGTCTGCAGTGGGGGCTGGGGAGGCGGCTGGTGGTCACGTCTACACAGAGCAAGAGGCCTCCTTTAAATACAAAATACCATTGCATCATGTGCCTGAATGCCAGCACACCCTGTGATCACCAAGCCAGCCAGGCCAGGGGCCGGGCACTTGCACTCAGAGAGAGATAGGTCCTCCCCAAACAGGCCACACGGGAACTATCACACACAGTGTAGCTGTGTGGAAGGGACCTTGTGATTTTTCTCCTTTCAGATTCTATTTGTGATAATTGATCATTTCAGCCTTACTCACTAATTGATTTGTCACTTGCTGCAGAAGATTAAAAAGGTTAAATGTGATGAATGAATCTGGGTTCTTTGCAGTTAGACAAGGACTTTTCTCCTCTAAATGTTCCTACACCATTAACCAAATTCACCTGTCATTCCGTCCACCATATCTGCTCTCACTAAAGCCCTTCTCTTTGGAACTGGAGAACAGTAGAGGAGGAATGGTTGTGCAGATGCATTTGCTGTGAGTCTGACATTTGTGTGTCAGCAAGGAAGAGAGGAGGGGCCCTGCTGGGGAAGGGCAAGGACTGAGCCGGGCGATAGGGCATTCAAAATCTCTCCCCACTCCAGGTCTGACATTCAAAAGATGTGTGTCCTTTGAAAGGTCACTTGACTTCTCTGAAACCCAGTTTTCCCATTCTAAGCAAGGGGGTTGGTTTAGGTTATGGGTTCTAAAGGTGTTCAGTTTACATGGGCACCAGGTGGGCAGAAGTACCATCATAGGAGAGGAAGGGACAGTGACAAACTGGGAGAATTCTTGCACCAACTAAAGGGACAGATGTGTTTCCTTCTAGTCAATGTTGTTTTTAAGAAATGGAGATCTTTAGCAGTAAGATCCCCCACTTCCCAAGAGAACTAAAAAGGCTGGATTTTTATGTGAACTACCAAACTCTTAAATCTTGGCAACAAAATCAGATGTATGAGATACTGTGCCTACAGGTCAACCAAGATGATTTGCGGATCTTTGGTCACACCAGTTTTAAAACTCCACGATCCTTACTTATTTTTAAAGGCAGAGTATGTTTTAAACAGAGAACTGAATTTGACTGTAAAGGGAAGATCTTGACTTCTGACTGACCACTCGCTCAAAGAACCTTTCACCTCCAGTGTCCGATGCCCACATCTATGGGATGGAGACCCTATGCCTGCCCTATGGTTCTACCAAGGTGTGTTTTGGGGGGTGAAATGGGGTCCCCTTTGCAAAGGTACTCTATTAAGGGCAGAATATCCATGCCCTGTTTATTCTGACTATTTAAAAATTCTTGTCTTCACCACCAGGGACCCTGAAGCCTAAACCCGGAGCTAAGCAGTCATCTCTGAGATGGCCCTCCCAAGGCAAAATGCCGGAGACAATATGGGAACCAGATGCGGAGCACACACTGCCTTACCTCTTTTTTTTCCCTTCCTCTCCCCTGTGCTTTTTGTAACTTTTCAAAGTCTTTCCACATTCATGAGCTCTGATATCACTAAACTCACAGCTGCCCCAAAAGACTGACTGTCAGATCAGGTATTATTAAGTTCCAGATAGCCAAATTGAGGCTCAGAGATAAGAATGATGAGGCTGAGGTGCCAGAGAGAGTAAGTGGCATGTGAAGGAAAGCCATTCCTAGCCTCAACTGCTGCCCACTGACAGTCCTTTCTGGGTAGCTGCCTGCTTGCAAAAATAAGGGTTTAATGCATGGGGCCCTGTTCTCAGCAAGCTTTCAGGCAACTGGAGCATCTTTGTAAATATTATTTTTGGTAGCAGTAATGATAATGGCAAAAGCAGCCATTTCTAGGCACTACAGCTTCTCTATCTCTCTCTCTCTAACACACACACACACACACACACACACACACACACACACACAGATATGTGCAGTAAAGTCCCCATTCTTGGTCAGATTCATGTGGCATAAGGCTTGCTTTCCTCTGAAGCCCTTATCTCGATTGGTAGATCTTGGTTTGTGATGATCTCATTTAGCTCCATCTCTTCCACTGAAATCTAAGTTGATTAAGGGCAGGAGCACCATCTCTCTGGACTCAACGTCACAACTCCAGCACCAGGAATGATGTGTGGTAAATATTTGTTGAGCCAATGCATAAATAGTTTAACTAGGTTATTACCCATTCTTGCATGTGATTTCTCCAAACCCAATGAGGTAGACAATACGAATTGTCCCTTGCTGCTGTTGTAGACACTGAGTCTGAGAGGGTCAGTTGACTTGTCCAAGGTCACACAGCTCTTGAGAGATGGAGACAGATTCCTCCAAGGTCTGCCTGATTTCCAAATTTTCAAAGATACAATTTACGAAATGACAGAGTGAGTCATTGTATAAGTCCATGTTCTTCAGTGAAACAGGATCAAAGGACATATTTACAAATAGAGGGGTTTATTGTCATGAATCAATTTAGGAGAGCTGGAGATCAGTCCCATATCTAATGGGGTAAGTCAGAGGGATGGAGACTCCAAAGCGATCTGTGTGCAAAACTCATTTCTTAGTCAGGAAAAGTCAATCTTGTTTTTGTGAAGGCCTCCACTTGGAGGTCCACTGACATTTCAAAGGGCAAATTTGCTTTACTCAAGTTCACTGATTACAATGTCAATCTCATTCAAAACACACCTTCACAGAAACATCCAGAATAATGTTTAACCAATTAGCTGGGCACCATGGCCCACCAAACTTGACACATAAAATTAACCATTACAATCTCAATCTACCCATTACTCAGATTCAACTATGATCAAAATGCTATATCTACTTTACCTGCTTGCTTTTTTTCTTTTTTCTTATGTTGGTGAAATGTTTTGAAATATACCCCAGGTCCCATATCTTCAAACCCCAATCTACCTTCCAAATCAAGCTGCTAACTGCAATGCACACAAGAAATTTGCACCTGCCAGAGCTCTGCTCCCCAAAACGCTGTTGTCCCAACTCCATTTCTCCATGAAAAGAGGAGCCTTCTTGGTGCTCATGGTCGGCCCAGTCTGCACTACTTGTAAGTGAGCTCTGATTTGCAGGACAATCTCCATGGTCTCAGTGAGAACCTCCCTCTATGCTCAGGCAAGACTGTACATTAACTTGACCTTGGCTAGGGGTGGGGGTTGGGCAGGGAGCAAATCAGTCTCCATTTGTCAGAGGCCACGTGTTGTTTTCATTTTCATGTCCGGCCTGCCTGTTTTCCATCGTTTATTGCTTTCTCCTCCCTCTTTCTTCCCTTCTCCCTCCCCCTCATTCTTTTTTGCCTTTGAGGGGTCTGGACTTTTGCACACCAGAGAGAGGGACCTATTTAATCTACTGTATTTACAAGCTGCATAAACAAGCTACAGTGAGTGAATCATGGAAAAAAATCCACTTTATGTGAAAAAGTTCATTATAGGACTTTGTTCTATTAAAATGCCTGGTGTAACTAACCGACCCAGCAAATTAGGAAGAAAAAGAGAGAAAGAGAGAGAGAGAGAGAGAGAGAGAGAGAGAGAGAGAGAGAACGAGCGCAAAGAAAGGGACTCCCAAGCAGTATGCCCCTCTTGGCATGCATATCCCATAATCTCACAGTATTGTTTCTCGTGGTTTAAATTCACTACAGTGGAGCTTTCCTTTAGGGAGGAGATGTAGGAGTTATTTAATGTTTCTTTATAACATTCTCCTCCTTAAAAAGAAGTCTACATTTTTAAAAAATTGTCCAAATGGATTTAGAAACAGGTTAAAAACTGAACAAATAAATTCTTTTCTTAAGGGGTTGAATAACTGATAATCATTCTTCTGGTTGGACATAATTTTGTCTGGCTTTTGTAACTTCATGATTCTGTGTTGTTATTATGATGGGTTTTCCCCACCTTTTCTATCTTCTTGATAACAATGACAAATTACTCAAATGCACCAGTACTGTCCTGAATGTCCTAATAATTATTAATTACATTGATAATTTTGTTTGATCCTCACAAGAGCCCCACGAGGACATGGAGGCTTTGTGGGGTTAAATCTCTGGCCCCCAGGTCATGGCTAGGAAGTGGCAGCAATGAGACTCTGACCTCACAGTCAAATCTCTGCACCGAAGACTAATTATTTTTGTTAAGAAAAAAAAAGGATTGGAGACCACGATCCTAAGTGTGATAATAATGATACAATTGACTTTAGAAGGTAGGAATATGAGAGCCTTAAAGGTTTTTCTTTAACCTTTATTAAAATGTCATATTAATATAACATTTATTAATATAAATAGTGAATTATGAAATTATGCTTTTATAATTGTTTTGTGGGGAAATAATGTGATCCTGCCTGAACTTACCAAGGGAAAACTAAGTGTTGTGTAAAGTGCCTAAACATGTGTGAGAGGACATTGTACAAACTTCTGCATGGTTCTCTGCATGCACTGAGGTAAAATGCAGTGTTCTAGGGTGCGGGGGACTGGCCAATCTCCTCATCACCCATGAAAATGAGGAGCCCTCCCTGGACCCCAACTGACCTCTCTGTAGAACAAGACTGACAGACTGAAGCAGCTTCCAAGAGCCCTTCTGGCTGTAAACTTTTATGACCCTTAGAATTGTTTATGAAAAAACTTTTTTGAAGTCAAAGATGGCCTATTCGTCACCAAATACTCAAAGATTCTGCTCTGTTATGGGGACTCAAGATGTTCTTAAAGGTTGGAAGGACTTCCAGCCATCTCCTGAACTTTATGATGACTCCTGCCTTCCAGACAGGTGGGGGAGGACCGGAGGAGCCAGCAGCTAGGAGGAGGATGGCTTCTTTGGAATCCCGAGCAGAGAGAGACATGGGCCCATTTTCAGGAGACACCAAATGGATGACACCCTTTCCTGGGGTATGGAGGGTTCTCAGGCTACTAAGACTAGCCCTCTCCTCTCCTGCTGTGAAGGCTCAGCCTAAGAACTGTCCTGGGTGACAAAACAAAGCCATTTGCAAACACCAGGGTTGTGACTCTTCCCAGGGACTGGGATTCCATGTGCATGCCCCCTGCTATGGGCTGCCCTTGTTTTAATCTGAGCATTAGGGCTGGGCTCGGGGCACTGCTGGGCTCAGCTTGGAGAGCCTGGGTTTACAGGACTGGCAAGTATCCCTCAGCCTAGGCCCCAAGAGAGGGTACAGCTGCTGGCCTCCTAAGCCTTCAGCTCTGAAAAGGAAGGAAAGGAAGGAAAGGGGTCTTGGGCTACAGCCCAACGCTTTGGCTCCTATACAGACACTCCACCAGCGACCCTGCGAATCCCACTTCCCATCACCACACCCAGCCACCTTGGGGAAGTCAGCACCAGGCAATGCAGACAAAAAAATCAAAATGCTTGCACAAATAACAGGAATAATCCTAATAATCTTAGACCCGCCGCCCTTGCTAACAGGACCATAAAGGGCATTTGTTTCTAATTAAACACCAAAACCCTAAACCTTTCAACTCTGCATCCACAACTACTGTAAATGTTTATGAAAAACGGGAAATTCTCCTTTAATTCAAACCATGCCAAAAATGTGTTTTCATTGTCTCAACTGGAGGAGCAGCCCTGGGAGCCCTGCTTGCACACATCTGAGCTTTAAACCAGGAAAGGCCACAGGCCTGCAGCCTGGTGAGGCAGTGTCTTCTCCTCACCTCAGCTGATCCCAAAGGAGATAGAGCAAGCACTGGGAAGCTTCCAGAAAGAGAAAGATCACCAGAGTGCTCATGTTTTAGGGAGAGGGTCACAGACACCTTAGAAATAGATAAGGCTGCCCAGCAAAATGAGTAAGAGGGAAAGTTCTAGAATCAAGAGAAGAGGGTCAATGTCTTTCCACCTGGGTAAAATCCTAGCTTTGGCTTCTTCAGGGGTCATGGTGACAATGAAGTGAGATGAACCCTTAGCAGGGTAGTGAGTGAACCCAGCAGGGTCCCTGCTCTCATGAGGTTGATAGCAAAGAAACAGATTAATCAGACTCTCAGGCCCAGCTCTGGGGAGTCTTTCAGCAGCCCCTCTGTACCCTGTCAGTAAGCACCCTTAGGACTGCACTGCTCTCTCAGAAAGCAGGTGTTGAAGAAAGCATTCAGCAGAAAAGAAGAGTCCCTTCAATAATGCCATGTGACTGCACCCAAGGATGGAGAGGCCAGGAATGCCTCTCCTCCAAATCCCGGACTCCTGCCTGTGGCACCCAGAGCCCATCACACTGAGAACTACAGGAGGCTGTGGAAATGCCCAGAGCAGGAGGCAGCCTTGCCCTCTCATTAAGCCTCAGGTTTACAACTCTGCAAACACAGTAAATACTCAAATGTTATTTCAAAGTGGTATATTTTGTGCTTGATTTGTTTTTGTCAGTGTTTCCTATGTGGGATGATGGGTTAATCAGAGGATGGCAGTTCCCCCACGAGAGACATCATTTTTCCAGAGCAGAGCGAGAAAGAAGCCCTGAGGACCCGTTTGATTGCCTTTCCTAATTCTTCATCCAGCCTCAAACATGTGAGGATTTCCTTTGCAGTTCTTTGGGGAGGATGACTAGCACCTACAATTGGGCCCTGAATCACTCTTTCTCCCATTCCCTGGACATTCCTACAAACAATGTTAGCAGTGGCCTTTCTTTTTTCAAAAGCAGGGAGGTCCAGCCTCTCAGTGCCAAAATGGAGTTGCATTGCTTCCTGCTGGAGGCACACAACGGGTTTTACTAGGTACTGTCCATTTGTCTTACCTCCAGGAAGGAGGGCCAAACTCCTCTACTTTCAATCCACAAGTTCCAACCCCGGCTCCAGACCAAAAGCACATGAGTTAGCTTGGCCAGTCAGAGTAGCACACTCCTTGACCCACAGTGACTCAGTCAGATCCAAGGACCTGAGTTGAGAGTTTTGTTGCAGAATTGGAAGAAAAGTCCAAGGAGGTGATCAACACGCAGTTGAAAGTACAGGTGCAGGGTAGAGAGAAATCAGGTCCTGACTGTATCATCTGAACCCATGGACCCCACCAGACCTGAAGGTGGATCCTCAATCTTCTAATTCTATATGCAAAAAAAAAAAACACCTCTCATTTGTTTAAATGATTTTGATCTTTATCTTTCACTTGTAACCAAAAGGATTGAAAAATAGAAGAGTTGAACACATGATGGAGATGAAGCAAAACATATCAGCAACATCCAACACATATTTACCAAAAGCTACCATGTGTCAGGCAATGTGCCAGTTACATCGGGAGATACCAGCACTCTCACACATACACACATAGACCTAGAGTTTATAGTCTTTTAAGAGAGATGAGATGTGCATCCTAATAGGTGCTGGGAGGGAGATACAAAGCTCTGAGGACTGACAATCTACTTCTGGCTAGAGACCAGGGGCCAATTTCATGGAGCTGGCAGGGAAACGCCACTTTGAAGAGAGTTGGAATTTGAACAGGAGAATTCAGGGTGGCAAGTGGCAGATGACACACTGGTGGAGGGGCAGCATGAGCAAAGGTGCAGGGGATGTGCTCTGGAACAGCAGACACTGCATTCACAGATGAGCACCAGGGAAGCAAGGGCAGACAGGGAGAAGGGCCTTCCATCCCTCCCCTCAGAGCACCTTGAATGTCCTCATCTCTACCCTGCAGCCATTCTGTCTGAAGTTCTGCCATCTTTGGCTGCTGAGGATAAAGGCTTCTACAACAGCTCTCAGTCTGCAAAGGATATGCTCTCCTGGTTACCCTTGAGGGAATCCTTTATGTGTGAAGCAGTTGCCTCTTAAGGTCTGTCAACACTGAAAGCTCAACAGCTCAACTGGCATCAGCCTCTTTCCATTTCATGCCCCTTTGCCTTTGTATTCCCTATGGCCTCCAGCCACAGGGCCTTTGCACACACTCTTTCCTCTATCTTAAATGTTAACTCTTTACCTAATTAGCTTCAATTTGTCCTTTAGATCAAGACTTAAGGGCCACTTCATAAAGGAAGCCTCTGGGGCCTGTAGGGCTCAACTCCTCTTTGTATAGAGATGAAGGCTAAGGGTTCCAGGGACAGACTGGCTAGGTTTGACTTTTGGCTCCAGAGCTTACCTTTCTGTGCCTATGTTTTCTCATGTGTAATGTTGGCACAATGGAAAGACTCGAAAGTGACTATAGTATTGGCATATAACAAACACTAAATGAACATATGCCATCATCACACGACTTCAGAGCAACTCATCCGGCCTCTCTGCCTCTTCACAGTTGCAATTTAATGCTGTCACGTGAAACTGTGATTATCATCTGTCTTTGCCAATGGATTGAAAGTCCCATGAGGCTCTGTCCACCATGGTATTTCCTCCACTTAGTACACTGTCTAGCATGTAAGAGGTGCTTAATAAATATCTCAGGAATGCAGGTATGAATAAAAGAAATCAGAGGGGGGAATGAGACCCTGAATATTCTTATAACTTGTAGAAATCCTGACCTCAAAAGGTCTCTCTAAGGAACCCAGGAGCAAGATCTTTAAAGTTTTAAATGTCTGTGGTTTCAAAGAAAACAGTCTCCAGAAGATGGTTTGGTCACCTAGTTCCCCTTCAGTAATTCATTTCCTCCTTAAAAATAGATGGAAGGCTCAGAGCAAACATGGCTGGCCAACCAGACGTAACACTCAAGTTAGCAGAAGTCAATCTGATGTGTTGTATCAAATGACTCACATTCCTCTTCCTCTTGTGTTTGTGACCTTTGGTCTGGATTTTAAATAATATTTTGCTTTGCTCTAAAATGCTATTGTCTGAGAGTTTGCATGTTTGGGATATGTTTCAATAAGTTTCTCATGCCATATAATGGGCCAAACTCTCCTCTAAGATCCAGATTGGATCTCCAAAGTATGGAACACGTTACAGATCTAGGGGTGAACAGGTTTCCAGGCCAATTTTTTTTTTTGGTACCAGGGATTGAACCCAGGGGTGCTTAACCACTGCGTCACATCCCCAGCCCTTTTTATATTTATTTAGAGACAGGGTCTTCCTGAGTTGCTGAGGCTGACTTTGAACTTGCAATTCTCTTACCTCAGCCTCCTAAACTGATGGGATTATAGGAGTGCACCACTGTGCCCAGCTCCAGACCAAACTTTTAATCCATCATTATTCTGTGGTCTTCCAGAAAGCAGGGCTTGGATGCAAATGAACAAAAGTGTAGCATTGCCCCTACAAAACACATGAGATTAGTCCCACAGCGAGGTCTGCAGGTACAGATGGTCAGGCTGAGCACCGACAGGCATGGAGCTTGGACAGTCTCCATGGAGCAGGGCACAGCTAGCTCCTTAGCCAGCTTCTCTCTTGTTCCACTCACCTGAGCCATTCTGGGATCTCTCTATAGATCTCACCCACAGAGACCCCCTCTTCCCTGACTGCACAGGCTTCTGAAAGTTGCTTTTCCATCTTTCCTCTTTACCAGAAAGGAAAGGTTCTCCAACTCTGGGGTTCTGATTCCATGAAGTATCCATAGAGTATACTTCTGAACCCTTATGATGTCTTCTAACAAAGAACAAAGGGCCAAAGTAGTCCAGCACACACATGCATCCAGTGTTCCTACCTCCAGGTACGGGGTTTTGCCCCACCCCCACCCTAACCTGAACTTCCACCTCTCTAGGTCCTACCTCATTGTCTCCTTTAGGTCTCAATAGGTATCTGTTTGCCAGCTAGGTTGCTGGTTTCTAGCATGCTAGAACTCAAATTATCTACATTAATTATCTGGTCCCTTCAGGGCCCAGCCTATGAAATGAAGATGGAAGTCCTGGGTGGCTGGGGCTTCAATACTGAGGTGTGCCCAGTTCTCAGGGGTGCAGCCTTAATCTCTGCAAAACTCCACCCAGAGAGGCCTCAGAGGACAACACCCTCAGTCTATCCATCAATGTCCTCCTTGCCTCTGACTTCTCTTCACTGGTGATGGCAAACAAAGAGAACAAGAGAGATTAATTTCTTTTTAATCCTTCCTTTCTAGCAGGGGGCTGACCCAGGACTTTGGCCTGTTTCAGCTTCTTCCTGGGCAAGGCCATATTTCATGTTGAATCATCAGTTTCTAGGGGAATAGAGCACCACCCCATGTATGGATAGCCATCCTATCTCAAAGGAGTCCATGGGGGCTGCTCAGACATGATCTCACTCATCCCCACCCTAGGAGCATGGTGAGGGCAAGGAGCCTTATCTTGGTTGTGCTGCCAAAGGAACTCGGGCCCAGGAGCAGTGCAGTACCAGGAGCGGCAAGCTCCTCACCTCTGGAGGGAGGACAGTGTGGTGGTTAGAGACTGAATCCTGACCACCCAGCACTGCCAATGAAGCTCAAGCACAGCCACGGGTAAATGAATGGGCATGTCTGTGTTCCAATAAAACTTCAATAAAAGCAAGTTGTGGGCTGGATTTAGATCATAATCCACAGATTTCTTACCTGTGTCTTGGTATAAGGGCTGAGAGAGACAGAGTTCCTGGAGCAGAGATCATCTCAGAAGGTCAGTGTGGAGCAGGGTTTCTTGCCCTTGGCACGGCTGACATTTGGGCTGGGTAACTGTTGTGGAGGGCTGTCCCGTGTACAGTTTAGCAGCTTCCTGGCATCTGCCCATTAGATTACCTGCAGCATTCTCATCCCCAAGTCAAAATGTCCCAAACATAGCCAAATATCTCCTAAGGAGCAGCTAGAGGAAACTTAAAGAGACCCTGACATTTGACACCTATTGACAGTGTACCCACCTGGGGTTGCCCAGCCTCAGTGTACACACCTGCAGCAGAGGGATGCTAGACATTCTCGTTTGGAACAACCACTCTATCTGGGACCATCACCTACTTAAAGGGGGACTATGGTTGCCACTTGTTGAGTACATGCTTTGTGCAGGCCACCACAACAACCATATGAAGTGGGCACTGCCCCTGCCCACACACATCAGAGCAAATCTCAGGGTGGGCAAGACCACACAGCCAGATGGAGAAGCTGAGCACTTGAACCCAGGGACTAGAGGCCGATTCCCTTAGCAAACCAGCCATTCCCACACCATGTGACCCTTTCTCACCCACTCTTTTCCCAACACTGGCTGAGGCTAGGGCATCTGGAAGCCACCTGTCCTTCTAGAATATTCCACTTTCTGCCCTGCAGTAAGGGCAGCGTAGACATAAAAGATAGACCCCTCCAGGTTCATGCTCAGCTCTCTGACTCTGAGCAAAATGGCTAATTCTGCTTCAGCCTCAGATTCCTTGTCAGGGAAGCAGGAATGGTGTGAATAGTATCCTTGAAAAGCTACCAGAAGACCAGAACGGTGATGGGAATTAAAGGCTTCACCAGTCTTCAAGTTCTTTAGAAGCAACAGTGCCATTACTGGTACTAGTTAGAGCTGATGCTCTCTTTCTAAAGTGTTCCCACTTTAGCTTCTCTATGTCTGGATTTATTATTTAGGGTTCTGAGATCCCTCAGCCCTTCCCTGATGTTCTTTGGGGACTTTTTCTAGGGCAGCAATTAGCCAAATCCTAGGTCCCACCTCTTTCGTCAACCATAGCACCTCTGTGCTTATCTTTTGTACTTACAGAGCCTTAACTTGAGATTCCTTTTATAAAATGGGCTTAGCTACTAAAACAGAGCAAAAAAGCCATCTCTGTAGGGTCTTTCTCCCTAAGTGAACTATTGGCGTCACCTGGGAGATTCATCAGGTTTACAGAATGCCTGGCCTTACCTCAGAATCTGCCTTTTCACAAGATCCCCCAGATAAGCACATGCTAGGAAAGTCTGAGTGGCCCTGCTTTAGGGGTCCTCCTATGTAGAGGGGCACATATCCATACCCTACTGGGAGGTTGTGGCCAAATAGCTTCTGCACTGGAAATGGAAGATTGCTGCCTCTAAGTCAATCCTGAGCTGCAGCTGAGAGATTCTCTGGCTATGTGTACATTACTATAAACTGCGACAGCACTTGTGGTGACAGAATGGATTGGATCTACTGTATGTTACTGTGTGAATTAAAGACGGTCATGAGGAGGGGGCCCATTTTTCAGTCCCTCAAAGCTTCTCTGACCTGTGACTACTTGGATCAAAGCAGTCTGGTGGAAGTTGGGCTGTGGTCTAGCTCTGTGAGAGCTTCTGCCTTGATCTTCTGGAGTCCTAAGCCATTGTCTAAGGAATCAAGCTGCTCAGGAGAGACTGTGGAGGCAGCACACAGCCTGTAGTCATCCCTGCATCAGGCCTTGACTGACACCATCCTAGGCTGTCTAGGCCAGCACTGAGAATCACTAAGTGACCTTGCGACATACACCATGCATTCAAGCTCCCAGCCCAGCACTGATGGAATTCTTGGCCCACAAAGTTGTGTGTTTATGCCATCAGGTTTTGGGTAGATTGTTACAAAACAAAAGCTAACTGGAAGATGTTACTGAGATGAGGAATATTTATACTTGGGTCCAGAAACTTACCAAACCAGTTAACAAACAAGATCAAAGAGGTACCAAATACCTAATAAAAGCACCCCCAATTTCCTTTGGGAAACCTTCCCTTGTCTACTCTCAGATCATGTCCCATGGCGCATGTGACCAGACTCAGTCACTGAAATGTTGCATCCCCCTGGGTCATGACAGAGTTCTTAGGAATAGAAGGGCACAGAACCCAAGCCAGCCCCATAAGGATCTGCCTGGACTTTCACTGGAACTGTCAAAAAGGTACTCATCTATTCACAGAGTTATAGAATGCCAGTCTGAACTTGACAGCAAGTCAAGTCACCTCAATGTGAAAACCAAGTTAACAAAAGATACACCTTAAGAAGAGATGGGGTGGGAGACAGAGAAAAACAGCATTCTGATGGCATCTGATGAGCTGCTGAGCCTTTGGACCTTATGTTTTTTTTTAAGCTAAGAAATTCTCTTTCCTCCCCTGCTTTTTAAATTAAGCCAATTTAAGTTGGGTATTTGTCACTTGAAACCAAGAGTCTCCACTAACAGAATAAGTTAATACAGCTTAATTGAGTTTGGGGATGTCATATGAGAAAAGTCCAAGAGCTCTACATTCCCTGCCTGCAGAGAAACAACCTCCCAGGTCGGTGGCCTGCGGGTTTGTGTGACACCACAGAACACATCAGGCACACCAGCCCGGCTGCCCTCCCATTCTTTCTTTTTTCATTTTTCTCCAGCTGCACCTATTTTTACGGAGCTCATCTTTCTCCAGCTCAGACATCCCAAATGACAGGCTATTGGAAGACGTTTCTGTCCATGCTAATACCTGTGTTTAAATTTTTTTGTTGTTGTTTAAAAAAAAAATGATCATGATGTGATAGCAAATGAATGTTGGCAAATTACCAACTGACAGGCGTAAAATTTTATGAACACGCACATTCCAAAGGAATGTGGAAATAAGCCATCCACTGTAGTCCAGTTTGGCAGAAATATTACAAAAATATAAGTTTGGCATATATTGTAATTCATTTAAAGATGCTTAAAAACCCATCCATCAACCTTGCACAGAAGGTCAAAGAAACATGAATCTGCAGTAAACAGTAACTGATGTACAAGGAAAGACTGAGTATTGGCTCCAGATATTAGAGAGAGGACACGCATGTGAATGTGTGGCATGGTATGCTTGAAGGCTCGGTCTCCAAAACCTTCACTGGTGTTTAAAAAGAACAACTGTCCCTTAACTATATGTAAAGTGAACGGTTTCCCTGAGAATGGCCATATGACTTCTCCTCAGAGAGGTTTTCACACTGATGAGTCTATTTCCTGAGAAGCTTTGTATTTCTTTATTTTAAGGATCACATCCACAAAAGGAACAAAAAAAAAATTCCAATTGTTTGCCCTTGTGGATCAGGCACTGAGACCTTCCCTCTCTGTCATGAGCTCCCAGGAGCTGTCACACTCCTTCCCAGCCCCAAGTTGGATTCCTGATTGGGAACTGGCCAATCAGATTACTGAACTCCTGGTCATAGCAATTGGTTCAAGGATGAGAAAATATCCCATCTGGGTCTTCTGGAAGGTCTGATAAGTGAATACAGAAAAAGAGAGAAATGGTGACAGAGTCAGTCACCCTTTCTCTCCAGGTCCTAAACAGAAAGGGCCATGGAATGTGAAGAAATTGCTGCCTTCCTCTAGCCATGCAAAGGAAGCTCTGTGTAGAAGGAAGGAATGTAGCCAATACTGCAGAGAGAAGCAGAAAAGAGAGATAAATGCAACAGGGGTGAGAGAGATGGAGAGATACAGAGGCAGAGAGATCTGAGATCCAGTTGTACCTACAAACAGAACCACTGGACTTCTCAGTAACCTTAGCCAATAAATTTTCTTTTCAGCTTCAGCCAGTTTGCGCTGGGCTTCTGCCACTTGGAACTGAATGAAATTTCACTGATATAGTTATCCACAGTATTTGCAGCATGATCAAGACCATAAAAGAAGTTGGACGGTGGGGAAGGGTGACACGGTTCTAACTTCAAAGGAACTCACAATCTAATTGTGTTCCATTTAGTAATGGTTTGCTAAGCATCTATTCTGTTTCAGTCCCTGTGTGAGGTGCTGGGCAAGTAACTCTATGATGGATATGACATGGACCTTAACCTACAGGGTCTTCCTTCTTGATGTTTTGAAGATGGGGAAGTCTATGGTATTGGGGACCAGGAAGGCACATTTTGCTCTTAAAGAAAGTAAGTAAAGCTTCAGGGAAGAGAAAAAGACTCAGGTGACATGGGCTTGGAAGCCTAGTTTAGTACAGTGGGAAACCATTAACCAGACATTGCAAAATGTCCCTGCTTTCTCAATGTCTTATAGTCCCCCAATCCTAAGTGCCCCCCATATTTAATTGCCAAAAGTGGGCTGTGGTTTTTAATAACTTACTCAAGTGCTTGAGATTCACATTTCCTAAATGAATACTGGAATGATAATACTGGCATTGTAGGATTCTTGTGACTGAAACAGGGCTAGCTAGCCAATCACCCCACTTTTCATTGACTATTGTTCTCAGTTATGGGCTCTTGGACTTTCAACTGGATTCACAGCCACTAGAGTAATGAGGACCTTTCCTAGCCTCCCTTGCAGCTGTGTGTGCCCATTTGTCTACGTCCGGAAGAATGAAATGTAAGCCGAGGAGTTGTACACACTAAGAATGGTCTATAAGAGGGCCCTCAATCTTTTATCCTCCTTCATTATGATGGCCTAGAATATAGCCAGAAGGCTGGCACCTGGGTAGCCATTTGTAATCAGAGGCAGAGACCAGTTTTCCATAAAGGGTTAGACAGCAAGTATTTTGGGCTTTTCTGCCCTGTGCTTTCTGTAGCAGCTACTCAACTCTATTTCTGTAGAATGAAAGCAGTCATACACAACACATAGATCAATAAGCACAGTCACAGTTCCAGTGACCGTGCTTTACTTATAAAAACATGCACTGGGCTACAGGCCATAATTTGCTGATGCCTTTCCTAGGATGTAAGAGCAGAGCAGCAAGTTAAAGAACCTGGATGCCTGATGATATCATGCCACACATCACCCTCGTGTGGATGGACTCCCAGCAGGCTTAATTTTTTAATAAGATAAAAGATTTCACAATTGCTTTTTAATTTTTTCTGTTATTCTAAGTCAATCCTAACTACAATTGTTAAGGAATAAATAAATAGTGTATGTAAAATAACCAGCATAAAATTTCAGAGAGAAGTAGACGTGAAATAAAATAGGCATTTCCTCATAATAAGCAGAGAGGTAAAAAAGCTTTAACCCGGATCTAAGTCATGAACTTAGTGGCTAACTGATATGTGAGGGCTGCTGGGCACAGAGGGAAGAGCTCTGGGCCACAGGCAGGCCTCAGAATTAACCCTGCCCCCCTGTGCAGTGCACCTCGGGTACAGACGGGTCAATGAATCCACTCTCTGCCTCCATGTTGCCCTCTATTAGATGGTGTAGGTATCCTTCCCAGCTCGCTGAGATGCCACCATCAGGACGATAATAAACCTCTCAGAAAAGAAAGAGTGCTAAGCTTTATTAAACATCATAAAGAAAATGTGACTGCTGAGATCCTCACTTAGGCTCACTTAGGCTATAGCTCCCAGGCTTGGCCGTAAGTCACCCTCTGGCAACTGAAGCCACATGAAGCACCATGTTGAAAACTTGCTAAATCATTTGTCACTCGAAGGCTTTTAAAATAAAATACTTTTTGAAATAATCACTGGAGTTCAGACTCTGCAGCGAGACCTGCACTGAGCTGGATGTAAATGCTCTATCTGCACAGGCAAGTTCAACAGCAACGGTGATCAGGGCCAGTCAAAACTCTCCCGCGGTCAAGTTTCAAATCTGAAAGTACACTTCTCTTGAATTCCAAGTTTCTTCTTCTTTATGTCTCAAATGAAATTATTACATCTTGCTGAGAGGCAGAGGTCTCACAGCCTCAGGGAAAATGTCCTAGCTACTGAGTTTTCTAACTTTGCATTTAGGTAAACTTGACATTCATCCATGATATCCACTCACCAAACTTCTGTCACAAGCAAGAGCATCTTCCCTATTCTGACCATATGGGACCAAATTCCAGCCTCACCACTTACCATTTGTGGAACTATGGGAAAACACAAGATCTCTTATCTGAAAAAGGGTTACATGAAGAATTCAATCCATCTATTCATCATAAAAATGTTTTTGAGCACCTACTGTATGCAGGCTCTGTTGATGTATATGTGTAAAGAACAAAGGAGGCAAATATCCCAAGTATCTGGCATGTACTAGACTTGGTTCAGAGTAATTATTCAATTAATGCTTTGCTGTTTTTTATGATGGTAATTCATTTACACATACACACAAGGTTGGAATATATTCCAAATATTAGAAATCCAAAGGGAAATAAGCAAATTCCTATTCCCATGTGTATAGCACTTACACACAGTGGGAAAGGCAGGTGATATATAAGACATAAACAAGACCCCTTCTTATGATTTCAAATGCCATAGCTGGAATGGCACTTCCAACACAGAATAGTTGTGGTGTTATGAATCAGGAAAAGATTGCTTGAACCCCCATGTTCATGTCTAGGAGAGAGCATCCCAGGCACTGAGCTAGGCCTATGAAAAGGCTCTCAGATAGGCGTGGTATGTTAAGGGACAGGCAGAGGCCAACCATCAAGGGAAGACTGACACACGGTTGGAGGAGTGGATATGTCCCCCATCATTCCAGAGTTGGAAACTCAGATTAGACATTTATATTGAAATGAAATGAGACTCTGTTGGAAGGTTTTAAGGCAGAGCTTGATCTGATATTCACTTAAAAACCTGATCTTTCTGGATGTATGGAGACCAAGAGTGGAAGAAGGACATTGCTGGGGGGTGGGGTGGTTGGAGTGTGGGAAATGGTGAAATGGCAAGAAATGGGCAGTGGTGGATCTGGCGGGAGGTGAGAGAGGAGGAAAAGGTATGGGTGATTCCAAGGTTTCTCAGGAGGAGGACAACATCTGGGAGGAGGAGACATTGAGAAGGAGGTTTCCCAGCAACCAAAGGCAGCAGGATCTGCAGCCCTGATCAGGGCTGTAGAATCATCACCCGTGGAGAGAAGATGAAGCCATGGGGAGAGATGAGGTCACTCTGGTGATTAGTGGAGCAACAGACAGCAGCCTGGAAAATTTCCTTCCGGCCTTTCCCCTCCCAACTGTTTTATCACTATCTGGTGAGTTCCACTCCTGGTGATGGCTTCCCTCTTTGGGCCCTTCTAATCTGTTTCCTTTTAGAAGGTGACTGCTTTCAGAGGTTTTTCATTTCTTTCTCCGGACTAATTTTATTGCTCATAGCCTTCTCTTCAGCTGCCTTGGCAGAAAGATGCTGTATATTAAAATAGTTATTATTTTATTTTATAGCTCAGTTGAATCTATGTTCAGCTCATTATAAGTGTAGAGGTCTCACTGGCCAAGTACATTTCATAATGGTGAGTTCTTACTCCGAGGGAAATCTCCTCTCCTTTCTATCTCCTGGAAGTCTGCTCACTCCCCCCAAACCCAGAATGATGATGAATCACACGTGGGTGCAAGAGCCTGTGGTGTGGGTCAGTGCCAGTGAAACCATCCCCTGCTTCAATCTGGCAACAAAGCTGGGGCCCATGCGGTAGTGAGGCTCAGAGTGGGGAGGAGATGGAAGAAGAATTGCTCAGCCAACAATGATTTGCACGCATCTCAAAATAAAAATGTCCATCCACAGCCATGCTCCTTCGCATCAATTCAGCTCCTCCCACCATCTTCCCCATTTCAGAATGTGGCAACTCTGCTCTTCTGACTGGTCAGGCCAAAACTTTGGAATCAGCTTTGACTTCTCTTTCTCTCACACTCTGCACCCAATATTTCAGCAATTACGACCACCTTGCCCTTTAAGACCCATAAAACCATCAGCTTCCCTCC
Source organism: Glaucomys volans (assembly GCA_020662805.1). NCBI lineage: Eukaryota > Metazoa > Chordata > Mammalia > Rodentia > Sciuridae > Glaucomys > Glaucomys volans. The sequence goes on from JAJEJO010000502.1 coordinate 992,657, forward strand.
ATCCCCTTCCTGCCACCACTATCACCTTGATCCAAACCTTCTAATGTCTACCTTCTGGATTATTTTAAGTCTTCCTTCCTGCCTTTGTCCCCCACCCGCATCCCCACCCTCAGTCTGACCCTACTCCCTCTCTGACTCATCCCTGACTAAACTACCCCATGCTCTCTATATTCATCCTATATTTACGTCCATCCCATGAACACATTCCAGACATATCCCCATCTCAGGGCCTTTGCATGTGCTGTTTTCATATCTTAGATTTTCATGCAAATGATATTTTCACTAGCATCCCTAATCTAAAACTCTAAAGCTTCCACACCCTTTAAATCTCCCTCTTTTTTGGCTCTATTTTTAACACTAAGCAGAAGCACTTATCAGCAGCATATACTGCATAGGTTTATCTTTTAAAAATTTGTCTCCCAAAACTAGAACACAAGCTTGCTGAGGGGCTTATTTGTTTTGTTTGCTGCTGTGCTTCATCTAGTACATTGTACACAGAAGGTACTCAATCAATATTTAATGAGTGGAAGAATGGATAGACTCCTTAAAAACTCAAGTTTTCTATTTAATTTTATTTAACACTATGAAGAGCACTGGCCATATATTAGTCAGGATATGCCAAGGTATGCTGCAGTAACAACTGAAATCTTAGTATTTTTACACAGCACAGTTCAGTCCTTGTTCATGTGTTTTGTAGGGACTTCTGCTTGTCATGGTTAACTTGAGCTCCATCTCATCAGATGTTCCCACAGTCAGAAAAGCAGGGAGGAGAGAGCAAGATGAACTATATGTGGCTCTTAATGCTTCTGCCTGGAAATGACATGCCTATTCAAAGCTCATTAGTCAGAGCAAGACCTAAGCTCAAGTCTTTTGGAGCAGAGATGAGATCCTGCCCTGTGCCCCAGAGCAACAATAATAAAGGACCCAAATTACCAACCCTATCCACAGGGTCACAGTCAATTCCCTTTCATCTGTGTCTACTTCCCTCATTCCCTTGGGCCTTTCCAGTTCCTCCCACCTCCTTGTCCTCTAAAACTCCTCCAACTCTTTTCCCCAAGAGAATGTCACTCTCCCAGTCTGGCTCTTCCCCACTGTACCTGGTTCCACTTACCCTCTTCTTTTTAGAGTTACAAACACAGGATGAGGTCTGTTTTCTTCACCTTTCATTTGTCTGTCCCTGGGACCATTCCAAGTAATGTGATAGAGGGGAGGGGCTAATATTTGCCTCAGGACCCATTTCCAGACTGCATACCACCTTCCAGACTCAGTGTCACAGAAGCCAAAGGCCTGGTTCAGCAAGACCAGCCCCACAGAGGTTGAGGAGAAGGATGGCAGATGGGAGTGGGACCCAGTTGGCAAAGGCAGGATGTTCTGAGCAGACCAAGGGACAGGGCTGGAGGAACTCACAAGTCCTACTGTGCCCAGTAGCACCAAGAACATGGCATCTTGCCCACTGGCCAGAGCATAGCACTGACTGATTTCCACATTAGTAACACCAGAATCTTGAAGTACTCAGATGAAGATCTAGCCCTTTGGCATTCTGTGCCTTAAGAAAAAACTCCATTTAGATGATGATTATTATTTAATATATGGAATCTAGGAGGGCTAATAAGACTATCTGGCTACAGATAGACACACCCAATTCCTTTACTATTCCTTTTAATAGAGATGTTATTTGATCAGTCAGTTGGCAAATACTTCAATCTCCATTCACCATTTCAACAAATTTTTACTAAGCATCTACTGGTATCTACTGGTACCTTGTTAATGAAACAAAGATTTTTGCCCTGAAGGAGACCAAGTTCTATCGGTGTGACAGATAGTGAACAAGATACAATAACTAGTCTCTATGATGGTGGCAGGTCCTAAGCGACATGGGAGAAGTAGAGGCAGAGCCAAGGAAGGGGTTTGTGAATGTGGCAAATATAATCACAGTGTAGAATGCTGATGAAGCAAGGTGACAGTTTCTAGTCAGGGCATCTGTAGCCCAGGAAACAGATGGAGAGCTATTGGTGCTTACCAATGCCCAGCTTCTTCCTCTTCTTCTTCCAGGGGATTGAACCCAGGGGCATTTTATCACTGAACCAGCCTTTAAAATTTTTTTAAATTATATAATGTTGTTTGTTAAATCCTGTCTCACTATGTTGCCCAATCTGGTCTCAAACTTATGATCCTCCTGCCTCAGCCTCCCAAATTGCTGAGATCACAGGTGGGCCTCACTGTACCTGGTTCCACTTACCCTCTTCTTTTTAGAGTTGCAAACACAGGATGAGGTCTGTTTTCTTCACCTTTCATTTGTCTGTTCCTGGGACCATTCCAAGTAATGTGATAGAGGGGAGGGGCTAATACTTGCCTCAGGACCCATTTCCAGGAAATACCATCCAAACCTAGAATTCACCATACTTTGGGGAGCAGGCACCCTGATCTTTAAGAGTTCTGCAAGGAACAGCTTCAACCATCAGATTAAACCAGCACACGCAAAGACCACACTTGGCAGCAACAGAGGATTAAAAATCCTTCCATGGATATCTTGGGCTAAATCTGAAGAAGGAATCTGCACTCGTTTTGATAACATGTTAAAGTTCAGTGGCTGAAGAATATGCAGAACAAGCTGGGTGCCTTTGCTGAGGGACGGGGAAGGAGCAGGCACCACTCTGCCAATCAGAGGGGGAAAAATATTTAACGAGGGCAAGATAAGAGCCAGACGTGTGGAAATATTTCTCTTTGAGGATATTCTTTGTACCAATTACTCTTCAAAGATATCACGTTAGCGTTTTTGGCACAACTTGACAATTAAATTAGATGAATGGTTTTCAATGTTTTTGCATCTGCTGTGCCCGAATTGCTTCTTAAGCTAACATTTTTAGCCCGTCACACACATTTTTAAACTTTGGCAAGTCGTATAAACACTGATTTCAATTAGGTCAAGAATTTAAAAACATTTCACTATTCATCTTTTTTAAAAATGACATGACAAGCAATTAATTGGGCTTCATGATCATTTTGTTGGTGCCCAAAGTTTAGGGATGCAAAGAAACAGTCAATAAATTTCTACTTTGAGGTGATGACTTTCAAGACTTTCTTGGATTCATTGATTTTCCTTTCCTCCCAAGGATTAATGATACATTGAACACCCTCCATTTCAATTTCCTGCTCCCAAATCATTCTAGTCCTGGTATTTTGGGCCCCAACTGGATCACAGGCAGGGTAGGGCAGGAGAAGAAGTCTGGGATGAATATCTGAAAGAACCCAGTCACTGCAGCATGGCTGGACTAAGAAAGGAGACCAGAGAAGCAAAGTCCCTGTCTTATCTCTATGGTTAAATTTCCCATGTGCTGAAGTGACAGTGGTACTTCAAGAGATGATCACTTCCAGGTTGGTTCCAAATGGTCTGGGATTGGAAGGTGAGTGTGAATGGAAGGCCCAGAGGAGCTGCAGCCATTAGATGATGCCCGGATGGGAAGAGGTGGCTACATTGGAGGGCCAAATGGGAGTCCAAAACATTCTGCCAATGTTCTCTAACCCACCAACCATGGACATGCCCAAAGAATAGATGGTCTATAGTCAGCTAAGCCACTGGGACTGGTATGAGATTAGGAAACCCAAGGAAAATACCAAATCCCTTTCTCTTCTGTTCGTCCCCCTCTTCTGGCCTCTCCCTTTGCACAAATGTCACTTTTGACATGCTTCAATTCTTAATTAGTTTAGGCCAACATCAGTAATGAAAAGTGATGCTCTCTTCTCCACCCCCAATCTTTGAGCAGAGAGGAGGGCTCTTTTCAGGTCATAAAAACAATTCCTTATGAAAAAATGCCACAATAGCCTGCTCTTTCCCTGTTGGATGGATCCTTTACATGTTTAAAAATAATACTGATTTGATGTCTTCTCCCTTGCTAGAGGGAAAACTCGATGAGGACAGGGATGAGGTCATTTGTGTACCAACATGTTCTCTGGAGTTCTAATGTGCAACCCATGTCTTTATTAGGATGCTTAGGAGGCCTTACTGACCCAGGGGAGACTGTCCTGAAGATAGTAAGCAACTTGCCTCCAGTCTTTTATGTGCAAACTGACCAATCCAAGCCATACTGGAGCACTTCCTTTATGGTGCTCCTACAGGGCTCTTACAGCCCAGGCCACTTTTTCACTGCCCTAATCACTCCAAACCCAAATCTTGGGCAGCCTCTGCACCCCAGGACCTGCTACTGAAATTATTCAAACTGGCTCATCTTAAACCTTATTCTGCTTGCCTTTCCCATAGGGACCACCATAAAGGCTCTCCCCCACGTTTTCCCTTCCTCCCGCTGCCTTCTGACCAGCATTCCCATGTGGCTTTGCATGGCACGCTGTGCCTTCTGCTCTTAGAGATTCTGAGTCCCAAACTATCTTTACAATGGCAGTTGTCTCCTGATATGTAGGCCTCACCCTACCTAAATAACAACAAAACCTACATTCTAAAACGCTAACACAGTGCTGGCTGGTGTTCAGTTAAAACCCACAGAGATAGACTAACTCCATGAACCTTTCCTTCAAACTTAAAATGTTCTGCAAATACTTCCCGGTCATTGTTTCCTCCCACCACTTCCTCCCTCACAAGATAATGTCAACACCAGGCCACCCGCTAGGTGGGAATTCAGGTAGACTTTTCCTCCAGTCCCAGGGAGTGCTGTTCTTCTGGCCACCCACAGGGTGTGTGCAGCCCAAGGAGGCGAGACTGATGGGATTGCTGAAGGGAGATGGCACTGGACATCGAGGGGGCTTTTCCTGGCTGCCTGTCATTATGAGACATTCCAGCTTGCAAGGAGAACAAAGACAACAAGCCAGGGAGCCTTGCCTTTTATGGTTTCATCCTGGCAACACTTCAGGAACAGCCTAGAAAGTGGACTGGGGGCCAGGCAGGCTTGTCACCCATTTATTTGCATCTTGGCCATGGGGCCAGCAGCTGGAGAAATGAGAATTCCATTGATGAGGGGACACCATTTCCGGCCATGGGCTTTCCTAGTTCCCATCCCCAATCACCTCTCATGTACACTCATGAGGTATCAAAAAGAAAGTAAATAATACCAGCAGCCATTATTTTTGACCTCAAGGGAATATTTGGTATTTTCTAGAAAATAACAGGTATTGTTTATTGAGTAATCACTCCACAGCCAGGTGCCACACTAAGCATTTTGTATGTAAAGTGTGACAGTCACTGTCATAATAACCCTGTCCCCATTTTCAAATGAGAAGGTGACAGCTGGGGTGAAGGGGCTTGCCCAAGGTCACACAGTGAAGGGTGGAACCATACTTAAACTCCTGCTCTCTAACTTCCATTACCCCATACAGCCTTTCTCAAATAGTCAAATTCTATTAAGTGTTCACAAGTTTTAGCTAAGTCTGTTAGGCTCTCTGTAACCTGAGGCATTTGCCCCATATGATTTACCTAAGAGGTGTTTTGTGCTTATTTTTGATTCAACAAGCAACACTATGTGCTGCAGATTTTCCTCTAGGAGCTAAGAAACCCACAGAGCCTGTGCAATTCCTTGCATGTGCAGGCTGTGCAATCAACATGGCACTTAACTTCTCTGAGCCTCAGAAAAGGGATCAAAATAGTCCCTAAGAAGTTTGACTCCCAAACCCCAGGCTCTTTCCAAGTATTCTGCACCTGAACCATGTCTTTTCCTACCAGTATTCTTGTCCCAAAATAAATACTTTAGTTATGTCATGGAATTACAGGACATAACACATATGGGCTTGGTGAAGGAATGGATTTTGATATGGGACAGACCGACCCTTACTTCCATTGCTTACTAGCAAAATATTTAGTTTTCTCTGTGCCACAGTTTCCCCATCTGTAAAATGGGTGCTGACAAAACCAATTGCTCACAGGGTTCTCTGAGAATTGTCTGAGAGAGGCATTTTGCAGGGAGCCAGGCAATGGCAGGCATTCAATCAATGTCAGCAGTTACGATGATCATTGAACTTTACGATTTACTCTGTTCCTCACATGCCTCTGCAACTGGAATGATGCTGTGAGGAGCAGCAGATGCTAGAGGAGGCAGGACAGTGGGGTCCACAGTGCAGTGCCAAGAGGCAATGTCATGGCTGGCTGGAGGCAGGCCATGAAAGGGAAGGCTGCAGTAGCTGCCTGACCTCCTGGGCCACCCTCCTGGGGGCTTCATACTTTATACTACTTTTTCCTCTATTTGCACCATTAAGGCCTGTCCTCCCCATTGGTCCTCTGCATGCCATAGTCAGCTGCCAAGACCTTCCTGAGCCCATCTTCAACCTGAGTGTTGCTGTTAATGGAATAGTGAAGCCTGCCGCACACCATCAGCCTAAGTAACAAGCGCATCCAGAAACTTCTTTGGCGTGAGGAAGTGTCATGAATTTCCAGAGTCCTAGACTGTATGATTTTCCTACCTTTAACCTTTTCTAAAATTAGAAGATACCTTATTTTTGGCAAGTACAATTGATAAATAGCATTTCTCCTCCTCACCAAAAAGCTGTTCATTAATGGAAGGGGCGTTTTTGAATTGAGGGAATGTGCTCATCTCTCTCTGCTGTGTGCAGGGACTTAATGCTGTCTCATTGGGGTTGCTGGTTGTAATTACAACAATTACTGCTTTGATTGGCAGCTACTTTGGGGTGAGTCCTTCCAGTGGCTGAGGACTTTGCATGAGCTCTTTTAAATCCTTACAAGATCCCTGCAAAGTAGGTTTAGTTATTTCCATTTGGCTGATAAGGAAACTGGTCCGTAGAGGTGAAATGATGGACCCAAAGCTTCATTCATAGCTCTACAGCCAATGGGCATGCATTTAAACCCAGGCCTGTCCGACTCCCAGATTCTTCCTGCTTCTTCCACACTATTTAGTAGCTGATGTTTCTCTCCCAAAGCCCTGATGAAATCTTTGACAGGATTTTCCTTTGCCAAAGTCCCTTGAAGAAACATTATAACAGAACAAACCTGTCCCAATTTATCTGGCTTAAATAAGGAACTGCACAGAACAGCTTTCCCAGGAGAGATGTGCTTCTTGTCACTAGATGCATCTGAGAGGAGGTGGATGCCTCAGGAAGACTCCTGTGGCCTTGAGAAGAATTGGGGGGTGTTGTTCAGATCTCAGGTGTATGCCCTTGGATGAGTCACTGTCCCTCTCTAAGCCTCTGTTCCCTTAGTATGCTGCATGTGTGCAATGAGGAAGAGTCTTGGAGCTATCTGGGGATTCAAGATGTTCTCAGGATGACCCTCACAGGAATGCTAAAGGGATGGTGGCTCTGTGAGTGTAACTGCTTAGGCCTGAGTTGATCAACAAGGCTCTCTCTTCAAGCTCCAAAGTCCATCTGGGTCTCACCAGTGAGCTACAGCCTAGATTAACAATCATTAAGTCCCCTGCAGACCCAGGCCTGATGGGGCCTGAGAGCTGGCTCTAAGGCCCACTACTACCACCACACAGGTGCATACCATGGTGGAGAGGTACACACACCAGAGTGGCAACTTCCAGGTCTTTCCTCTGAACTACTAGCTCACAGGAGGTGTATTGCCCCACGCCCTTGGTCTAGCCAACCCAGGGTTCTTCTGATTAAGAGTATAGTGGTTAAATCAGGATCCTATTGTCAGGCTGCTAGGGTTCAAGGCTCTGTTGCCTCTTTATGACTAGCCCATGTGATCTCTTGAAAATTAGGTAAACTTTCAGTTACTTATCTGCAAAATGGGGGTGACAGAAAGCAAACCACCAGCAGGGCAGTTACAAACTCTTTTGGAGAAAATGGACATGTGCTAAGTAGGACGTGGAAGTCAATTACTATTGTTCTGATGCATACCAGCCAGGATGCCTAGCCTGGTTCCTGGCTTTGGAAGTCTTCCCCACCAACCACCACTATGACTCTCTAGGTTACTGGGACTCAAGGGCTCAGCACAAGGAGTGCGAAGGACAGGAGGCATGGGTGTCAACTTGAATCTCTGAATGAAGAAAATCCGAATAGCAAGATCAGCCTGACCCTGGCTAGAACTGTGCTAAGCCTTGGGCTATGCATTAGAAGTATCGGGTTGCTTCAGTCTTCTCTGTAAACAAACATTTTGACTATCCTTATTTGACAGAGGAGTAAACTTAGAGAGGCTGCTGGAAGATTTGCTCAAAGGGTACACAGTTAGTTATAAGTCAGAATTCAAACGCAGGTATTGGAATCCAGATGCTCATGCCATTTACCTCTACAAAATCTTCTCCAAAAGAGAAGCATTCCTGGAGAACCTACCATGCACCAGAAACTACTGGCAAGTTTATACATATCAGCATGCTTTTGATATCCCAAATAACACTTTGGGGGAGGTACTATGATGCCAATTTACAGACTAGGAGACTGCTGCTCAGAGAGGTGAAGGGTCAGCTCCAGGGCAGCAATGCAGAAGGTCTTGAACCCAGGCCCTTGGCATTTGTGCACTGCTTTATCATGGCTTCTCCTCTGGTCTCTGGAGCAGGACCAAGAGCCTGGCTTTTCCTCTTCTCTGAGTCAAGAGAAGAGATAGAGAACCACCTGCAGAGTTGAGTCTCCTGCCTTGCAGGGGTCCTTCCTGCTGGCTGCCTTATGTCCCCCTCCTCCCCTCTCTTTATGGCCTTGGGTTGATGGCTTCTTCCTGGTTCCAGCCTTTAGCTTCCTGCTCTACCGCAACATGTTAGAAAACTGTTGCTCTGAAGTGGTGACAAGAGTTAGTCCCACAGCATCACGTGAGGCTCAGAGGAGACTCTTCTGAGGGCGAGGTCATTCTCCAGGGTCCCGTGGCCTTTCCTGAACCCTGTTCAGAGCCCATGGCTCTGGCCTCTGTGTCCAAAGGAGAGATTTGCCGTGCTTTGTTCTAGAAAAGTTGGGGTGATAAAAGATCAAAAGACAAGTGAAGGCTCTGGCTTGCCAATGAGCTATTGTCTGCCCTGTCCCTAGAGCTCCTTTCCAGGCCCCAGAGGCCTCCAAGTAGCCCCTCTCCAGCTGACCACCTTCTCTTTCACAACTGATTAAAAAAAAAATCCCCTCCTGCTCTTAATTGCTTGCTGTGTGTTCAGATTTCCTGAAGTTCATGAACTGCTGTGAAATTTAAGACAGGTCTGCATTCCCACTGCATTGCTACTTTTTAATTCTAAATTCCACCCACCCTCCCTAGGAAAGAAAAGAAAAAAAAATCCAAGCTGAGTCAAAGAAAATTTATGCCAGTTGAAAGGAAAAGGCCAACCCCGAATGATTCCACTAATAAAAGGGCAGTGAGAGATGAGGTAAAAATAATAAGGTTATATCCTCATAAAGTTCCTTCACTTGTGATTCCTGAGGCACTTGGCGAACGTTAGCTCATCAGGGCAGGGTCCCAAATGGAGCCTCTGCTCCCCATGGAGGCCTCCAGCTCTCTGGACGCTTCATAAACACTGAGTTGCAGTAGGCACTGGCCTTCGAGGAGGGCTGATGGGAAGCGCAAACCAGAGGAATTTGATAGTAGGAAAAAGAGGAGCCAAGAAGCCTTGAGACTTCCTCATGGTCACCAGATGAATCAGGCTGAGCCCCAAACAGAGCCCAGGCACACACTGCACTCTGGGCCTTAGAGAGGAACCACTGGGTGGTGGCTACAGGCCATTAAGAGATGCTCAGTAATAACAAAGACTATTTCCTGGAGTGCTTCCTGCAGGCTCCACAGTCCTGGGTAAAAGTAAGAGCACTTCTCACAACCACTGGAGTAACCATCACAGTATAAGCTGGCATCAGAAATTCAGAGAGGAGTTTTACTGAGGTAAGTGCTTCCTGAGGCCCTGGAGATGAAGACCTAAAAGAGATGCAGACTCTGCTGCAGAAAGCTCACCTTCAGATTGGTGAACAGCAGGACTTAATGAGGAAGGGCAAAGGCTGTGGAAGCAGGCAGGAAAGGGGTCTACCCACTCAGGACCAGCCCCGTCTAAGTCACCAGTCTCTCTCTTCTGACCTCTGAGGTGGCCTACCTGCTGGGTTTCCTGTGTCCATTCTTGCCACCTCACAACAACCAGAGAGCATTAAAAATACAGTATCACTCCCCTGTATCAGGATCCTCCATGGTTTCGTCCAGTGCCTGGACCAAAATCCCAACTCCTTGCTGTAGCCTATAGAGTTCTCTGAGTTTTAACCCCTGTTCCTCTCCCGACTTCTTCTCCTACCATTCCCTTCCTATTTCCTCATTTCCAAACCCTGCTTTGGGGCCTTCAACATGCTCTTCTCTGCTCCAGGAAATTTCTTACCTGGCTCTTTCTACAGTCAGCATCCTCTACTCATTTAGGTCTTGGCTTGCCAGTATCCTCCTCAGAGAACCTTATTTAAAATAACCTATCCAAGTGATGCTATCTTAATACTGTCAGTCCCTATCAGAACTTTCTTTCCTTGTGTTTTTATTTGCTTTCATATTTTCAGTCCTTTTGTATTAGTTAGTTATCGCTGTGTAACAAATTGATCCAAACCCCAGTGGCTTAGAAGAGCAACCGCTTATTATTGCTCAGGGGTCTACAGGTCAGTAGGGTGATTTGTCTGGTCTTGGTTGGGCTTACTTGTGTTTCTATAAATGTTGACCAGGTGGCTCTGCAGATTTTGGCTGCATTCTTTCACAGATTTGGGGGTTGGTTGGCTATGACTGATCTAAGATGGTCTTAGCGGGGACAACAGGGCTCCCTTGTACATAGCTAGGCAGAATTCTGGGCAATGGGAGAGTCAGGGAGAGAGTATGAACACATGCTCACACAGGAGTTCACAAGGTCCCTTGAGGCTGAGGCTCAGAATTGGCACACTGTCATTTCCACTGCATTCTATTGGCCCAAGTGTCACAACCAGTCTTGATTCAAGCAGAGGAGAAAACAAATTTCATCTCTATGGAAATGGCTTTAAAATCACATTGCAAAGAGCATGGATACAGGGATCCTGAAGAAGTGGGGACAATTTTTATAATCAATCCTACATTCTCCTTTTGTAATGTTTGTTCCATAAGAGGAAGGACCTCAGCAAGCACTTGCCACACACCATTCCCTTACATAGTATGTACAACTCACCATACATTCTTGGTGTAGTTCTCAATTTGAAGGAAAAAAAATGGCACAACCCCTTTTATAATACTGGATTCAGGAACAAGGCTGTGTTCCGAGTTAGACAAGTTACAACAGGCGTCTGCTGCGTGGAGCTGTTCTATGCTGGGAGACATATTTGCCCCGTGGGATATCAAAATCCACGTAATAACAGGTCACCTTATAATGGGGTTTCACTGCACATGCTCGCTCTCAATTTAGACAGCAGGCCCTGCCAGGTCTTCCTCCAGCTGCTGGCTTCAGACCTCTCTTTCCAAAAGGATAAGAACTACCTGTCAAAATGCAAAGCTCTAACAATGAAATATACAGCACATGCTGTGGGAAAGCCCTCGGTTTACTTCCACAGGCTGCAGCTGGTGTGCATGGCTGAAATGATTCATCCCTCCACCCAGCAAAACAAGTCAGTTTACAGGGTCTCCCAAACAGAGCACATCCTCAACCTTTCACAGGCGTGGCCTTCAGCTCATGGTTCAACCTCCTTGGGTTGAAGAGCAACAGGCTCGGTGCTGGAAGATGCTCCTTCTGCACTGCTCCCCGCTCCAACACAATATACTGTTACATTTCTAGGAAAGCAAAATGTTGCCTAAATCCTGCTTCACATATCTACACATTCCAGGCTAAGCTGAAATGCCTATTTTAATATCTCTGTGGCAGTGGTAAGTGTTCCCAAGAAGAGAGTTCACAGCCAGCCACAGAGGTATAGGAAGAGAACTTAAAAGGTGATAAAATAGTTTAGGGATGACTGTATATTTGAGATGAGGCAAAAACACCTGAAAGCAAGAACAGTGAACATAAATGCAACTTGACAGCCATAGGAAGGGATTTTTTTTCCTTTTTGGGAAGCCTACTTCCATTTGGGGAGGGAGCAGTGCTATGGTCTCTCTATTCTAGAGACCAAAGAATAAATGCTGAAAATCTGAGAGCAAGAAACCTATTTCACTCACACACACACACACACACACACACACACACTAGCAATGACTCTTCAATATAAGGAACTCTGGAAGAATAGACAGAGGCTGGGGAATCGGAGGGGCCAAACTAATTTCCTTTGAAACCACTTATCTGTAACAGGGGTCCTCAGGTTGTTACCAACTCCCATAAGAGCCTTGAAATCATTTCTCCAGATCAAAGGTGCTATTTGCTTTCCTAAGGGTACAGGTTAGAGCCGGACTCAAGAGCTTAGCTAGTGTGATGCTCTTCTTTCTCAGGGCTTAATCAAGTCTTGCATTTTTGGAAGGTGAGCCTCTTGACTGACCACATACATACATATGATATCCTAGAGGTGCCTGTCTTCTTTAAACCCACCCGGGAACTTTTTTTGGTCCACTAAATCATTAAATACAGAATGAATACCCTGAATTTAGACCAAGTACTATTCTAGGCTCAGTAAATGAAACAGCCTATGTGCTTGCTTGTGTGGGGTTTATAAACAAAATCAACAATGAAGCACAGTATGTCAGATGACAGGTGCCAACTAAGCCAGGAAGAGGGTGAGGGCTCCTGAAAAACAGTGGTTGAAAGAAGACTCATCAAGCAGGCAACATTAGAAAAAGGGCTTGGATGAGGCAAGGGATCAAGCAGGATGGTTTTCTGGAAGAAGAGAATTCCAGGCAGAGAGAAGAGCCAGTACAAAGGCCCTGGGCAGCAGGTATCTACCTGGCCTGCTTGGGAGGGCCTCTAGGAGACCAGTGCTGGTGGAGAGGTTAGTGAAAGTGAAAGAGAACACACTGCTTAGGGATCTTGGGTGGCACCAGTTTTCAGGATATGCTTCTTCGACCAGGAAGCAGCACTGGGTGACTCCCACTGGAGGGATTCAGTTTTAGGATAAGCAGCTCAGAGGGGAAACAAAGGTAGTTCAGAACTCTCCATCTTTCCCTTGACTGACACTTAAATTCTAGCTGTCCGATTTCCACCCTTTAAAGAGGAGAGTAAGTGGGAAAGAAAACTAGGTATGTAATAACAATAAGCAATAATATCAGTTAGTCCTGCCATGGGGAGAAAAGGTGAGATGTCTTGGGTCATCCATCAGGTTGAGTTACAGACTAAACTTCTTTAAAATAGTAATTTACACATAGCTGATTAACTTGGGAAGGTGATCCAGGGATGAGAACTTTGGCTGTGTAAGGAAAAACCTGTCCATGTAGGAAAGAGTGGAAGGGTTTATACAGCAGGAAAATTTATTTGTGGACAATACCATTAGCAGTTGTCAAACTAAGGGCAAAATTAGCCAGGGTTTCTGCCCACTCCTCCTTGTTTCCCAAGTTCATGGACAGGCTTCAGGAGGTGCCTGTGAACACGCAGGAAAGGACACGCAGAATTTCATATGTGCTATGTACTTTTGCTTGGAAAAGGGTCCAGAACTTCTCAGAATTTTTCAAGGCTTCCTCCAAAATGAAGAACTACTGGTTTCACTCTTACTTTTCTTCCAGCAGGTGGATCAGTAGATCCCTACCTCCACTCCTGAAGAATTCCGCCATTAGGGAGAATTAGGGAGAATGCACTCGATTCATGTTATAGGAGTCACAGGGCAGACCATTTTTAACCCAATACCAACAACTTTGAAATACACATACATACTGTCCCCTCCCCACCCTCCAATGGGGCTCAGTGTTTTTCAGTCCTGCAATTGCACACAGGCTTTTACTAATCTCCTGTCCTCCACACGGGCCGTTCCCTCTGGAACATTCTTCCCTGATTTTCACATAGCTAACTCTCACGCATTGTTCAGATCTCAGCAAAAACTACGTGTCCTGTAGGATGCAATTAATGGGGACTAAATTAGATGATGGGCCCCTGTAGCACCCTTCATGTCCTCTGTTGGTCCCCATCAGAGTTTACTATGAGCTCTGTGTTCACAAAAACCTGCCCTGCTAGACAGAAGTCCTGTAAGAGCAGGAAGTGGGACTTCCTCCATTGTCACAGAACCCTTCACTTAGGAGGTACCCAATAGATATTTTTAGATGGATGGATGGATGGATGTGATGATCAATTCTCTTCTCATACAGGCCAGTTTGTCTAGACACCAACCAGTGGCCGGACCAGAAAATGGCTTACCATGACCACTTCTGCAGTGTTACTACTATTGTCCATTCTCATGAACCTGTTTAGTTATACCCAGAAGTTGTTAATCAACCTCTTAAAATGGAATCTTCTTAAAATTATGGATCCATCTCAATGACCAGATTTTACATGACTGATTTGAGTTGCATTTCAATTAGTTTTGAAACCAGCCCAAACTACTAACCGCCTCTGTATCCATCCATCTTCACAATGTCATATCACCCTTCTTCGGTAGGGCTCCATGCAGTGCCTGCCCTGGCCTGAAGGAGTAAGCACTGAGCCTGACTTTGAAAAGGATTTTCAAAATAGGCTGACCTAGATAGCCTGAGTCCTAATTCTGACTTTATTACAAATAGCTGAAGGGTTTGAAAAGCCATCCGGTGTCTCTGAGACTCAGTTTTCTGGCACATGATTAACTCCATGTACTCCATGGTGGCTGAGAGTGGAGATCTGGAGGGGAAGCCCTAGCTTGTTTGACCTCTCCTACTTTCCCACTCACTCCTTTGAATGCAGACACCCAGGGGCAATGGAGACAGACTTGCTTTATTGCCTAAGCCTGGTAGGCAGAAGCAGCCATGGCTCTTCATATCTCCTTGTTAAGGCTGTTTTTCTTTCTTTTTTTTTATCCAGGAGACCCCAAAATAGGGTGGGGATAGGAGAACAGGGCATGTGCAGGAAGTATAACATAACACAGAGAGGAGCAACTCCTTACCCAAGTAGGAAGATTGACAGGGGCGCCCACCAGCAAATTGGAATCACCCCTGTAGCACTCAGGCATTCCTGTCCTAAGAGGGAGGGTATTCAAATGAATGGCTTGTCTCAAGCTAAGCAGAGGCCCTGATTTTATCACAGAGTCAATGGACAACGAGAACCAGACCTGCCTGCAAAATACCGGGGGAGTTACAAATCCAAATACGGTCTTGTCTTTGCTGTTTCAGGAAGCTGATGTATGTCAGTCCATTTGGTGGGGAGGAGCTTGGGTGGAAACAGGGCTCTTTCAGACTGGCTGCCCCTTCCTCTAGTCCCTGAGATTCAGTGACTTGATTCCGTGGTTTACCAAAGGAACCCAGATAGTGCCATCATTCAGTCTGGATTCTCTGGCCTGTTTTACCCAGTGTGATCTCCATAGCCGTTTGTTGTGTCAACTGGGCAATACTTTGAAAGATGGGTTAAAAGCTTCAGAACTAAATTTCTAAAAGGGGCCTCCATCTGAGTGCTTGAGGTTTCTGTAATAGTAATTGCCCTGGAACATCAAGTAGCCTATTGCATGGCCAAATATATCACCAATGAACTGGGGCTTCATTCAGTTCAATGTTTCCCCAACAAGCAACCTGATAATTGTGACCTCAAGTTGTCACTGGGTCCTAATAATCCCACTAAGTCCAGTTACTAAGCTATGGAAAAAGAAAAACCCAACATTCCTTCCCCACACATCTCTATAACTGCTGGGGTTCTAGACTTATAAATACAAGATCTTTGGCATAAAGTCTTACTCAAAAAATGACAAGATTTTTATTTGACTTTTGCTGTTAGAGAGAGGTCCTTGGGGAAAACTTCACCTTGGAAGATAACAAACCCATGTAATTGTTCCCAGTCACCCAGGCCAAGGGTAAGGCTGCTGAGGGCACTTGTGGGTTTGAGGTCTTTATGACCCCAGTCCTTCCTTTGTGGTTATGTGAGTGACCACCTTCTTGATTATTAAGAACACAGAGTGACCTAGAAAATCTGCAGGTTTCATGGAAATAAAAGATCCACAAACAAACACAGCTGGTTTCGGCTTTGATGCTGATAAACAAAGCGAAGCAGAGCAGAACCGCAGAACGAAAATCAGAAAACCAGATTGAGAAAAAGAAAAGAAAATTCTTCTTTTCCTCAGCCTGTAGCCACAGGGGGGAAGGCTCCAGGAAGCTTTGGCAAAGGCAGTGTTTGGGAGCAGGGCTTCCTGGAGAGGAGTCTGGGAGCCTGTGGGCTCTGTCCTAGTTCATGCAGAGGTCCTCTTTGGAGGCCTGACTTGGAGACACACTGGTGCACCTAAGGTGACCTGGGCCAGAGAAGGAGCAGTGATTATAGAGGAAGTAGGAGAGGGTTAAGAAGAAATCAAGTGGCAGTTGATATTTCTGCAAAGAAAGGGGATTGGGTAGGTGGGACCAAAAGAGGAGAATAACTTGTTCCTATAAGGGGAAGAAGAGAGGCCCAAAACCTCTTCTGAGATGCCAGAGGAGGACCCTGGCAATGAAATTTCCCAAAGAAGACCAAGGGAGACGTGTGGAGTGGTCCTTGGAAAAAGAACCTGTCTCTTCATTTTCTACATCGCCCTAGGTCAGCACAAAAGTGAATTCTAGCCATGGTGCTTAAAGAGATTCTCTTCATAACTCCCATGATACTCTGGGAAAAAATTATAATTAAAGTGTAACTTGATATTGCTGTATTTGACTATCACAGCAAAAATACAATTATTACTTAAAAGCATTTTATAGAGAAACATCTCCATTCTGAATTCATAATCATAAAAACACAATCTGAGCTGGTGATCAAATTAGTAACCTCTTTGGCCATTATTATCTTTAGATAAGTACACTCAAAACAAATATAATTCTATAATTCTAACCTTTTTATTTTTGAAAAGACTATACTTTTGAATTAAATAGCCTTGTTTATTTATTTTATGTATTTATGTATTTATGTATTTATTTATTTATTTATTTATTTATAGTACGGGGGGGGGGATTGAAATCAAAGGTGCCCTGCAACTAAACTACAGTCCCATTCCTTTTTAATTTTTCATTTTGAGACAGGATCTTTATAAGTCACCTAGGCTGACTGCAAACTTGCAATATTCCTGCCTCTGCCTCCTGAGTCACTGAGATTTCAGGTGCAAGCTACCATGCCTGACCCTAAATATCCTTTTAATTCTCTTTTTTAAATCTTCTAATAAAATAATTTTTCCACATTTGTGAGACACCACAAAGTTCCTTAGCCCCCTCTCCTCTGTCAGAAGAGATACAAACTTCTTTGAAAGAAATATTTTTATTATTTTATCATTCCTTCTCTGTGTAAGACAATTCAATTTTATTTACTAAAATTTTTATTATAAAATGCAAATTGGTGCAACCATTATGGACAGCAGTATGGAGATTCATCAGAAAACTTGGAATGGAACCACCATTTGACCCAGTTATCCCACTCCCCATTTATACCCAAAGGACTTAAAATCAACATACTACTGTGACACAGCCACATCGATGTTTACAGCAGCTCAATTCACAACAGCTAGATTGTGGAACCAACCTAGATGCCCTTACATATGAATGGATAAAGAAAATGTGGTGTGTGTGTATATATATATACATAAATATATATACATATAAAATGGAATATTACTCGGTTTTAAAGAAGAATGAAATTCTGACATTTGCTGGTAAATGGATGGAGTTAGAGAATATTATGCCAAGTGAAGTAAGCCAAACCCAAAAAAGCCAAAGGCCAAATATTTTCTCTGATATGTGGAAGCTAATTCACAATAAAGGTGTAGGGAAAAGGAAGAATAAAGTTACTTTATATTAGGTAGAGGGGAGTGAAGGGAAGGGAAGAGGTATGGGGAAGGAAGGATAATAGAGTGAAACAGACATTATTACCTCATGTACAAGTTTGACTGCATGACCCATGTGATCCTGCAATATGTATAATCAGAAAAATGAGAGATAACACTCTATTTATGTATGGTCTATCAAAATGTAATAAATGCATTCTACTGTCATGTACAACTAATTAGAACAAATAAAATTTAAAAAATTAAAAAAGTTTCAAAAATGCAGAGTAAAATTGAAAATAATAGCAAAAATACTTAAGTAGGCTGGGCATGGGGGTGCATGCCTGTAATCCAAGTGACTCGGGAGGCTGAGGCAGGAGGATCACGAGTTCAAAGTCAGCCTCAGCAACTTAGCGAGGCCCTAAGCAACTCAGTGAGACCCTGTCTCTAAATAAAATACAAAATAGGGCTGGGGATGTGGTTCAGTGGCGAGTGTCCCTGAGTTCAATTCCCGGTTCAAAAAAAAAAAAACAAAACAAAAAACTTAAGTATCCACCATAGAGTGAAATAAATCTAAATATTTTGCCATAGTCTTTTCAATTTCTTTTTTCTAAGAATAAAAATTAGAGATGTAATTTAAGTCTTCCTTCTGCTCTTACCTGTGTTTATTTTACTCCTATCTCTAATCCCCAAGAAAACACTAAACTGAAGTGATGTTATCATTTATATGCACATTTATTATACATTTATTACTGTCATGTTCTATAAATTATTAATAAATACACTATAAATCTTAAATCTGCAAGTTTTAAAAATTTAAACAAATGTTGCCATCCTGCATGCCTCACCATATAACTTTTTCATTCATTGAAGATTATGTATTTGCAATTTATCTATGCTAAGGCAGTTGCCTTCATAAAGAGTGTATTTTAATGTTGAGAAGTATATTATTGCATGAATATAGCAAAACTTGTATTGGTGAACATTTATAAGGTATCCTAGTTTTGCTATTATGAAGCTTCAACAATCCTAACTGCGCATGCCTTCCTGTACATAGGTCCAAGCATTTCCAAAGTGTGTGGAATAACACACTTTGAGGTTGCACTGCTATATCATAATGAACGTCTAACTTAAACTGGACTAGTTACTGATGAATTACTCCCCAAAGTGGTAATAAACCTACACCAGCAGAGTCAGGGCATGGGGCTTTCTGTGGGGTAGGGTATTTTTTACTTTGACTGCTGAGTTGGTGGTCACATTATTCAGAGGTTTCCCTGTGCTAGGCCTGGTGCTAAGCTATTCACATGCCCTATCCCATTTAATCCTAGTAGCAACATTATAAAGCAGGTTTTATCATTCCTATTTCACAGATAGAGGAAGAGGCCTGGGTATGGGCAGCCACTCACATGGGACCACCCTGAGAGTGGGTTGGATGGGTGTAGCAGCTAGTTAAGTCTAGCTTCAGAGCTCTTAGTAAGGAAATATCACTGTCTTCCAAATTACAAAGACATCCTTTTTCATTGACCAGAAACATGATTTGTAATTGTAGGTAAAATTACGTTGTCCAAGAAACAGAAAAGTAGGTACACGTTTGTCATCCTGGAGCTCCTGCCTCCTCACCCCCAACTTGAGCCTGATGCAAATGTCAAGGTTGTTTCCTTGTTGGTTTTCCCCTAGAGACAGGCAGAAGACTCCAGGCCGGGTGGCATCCAGGGCAGGCACTCTGACATCCGGAGGCTTTCAGGAGTGGTATTCACAGACCCTCCCTTCCTCTCCTAGCCAGGGCCTCCCCACCCTCAATCAGAGTGCTGTGGAAGCAGCCTTTGTGTGAGCCTCTTGGAGCATTTCTTCAAGAGAGGAAATCTACCTCCTAAACCCTGGGCAAGTAATTGGAACAAATGGATCCTAAAATTGACTTTCAACTTAGGCCTCCAAAGCCAATGGAATGTTAAAAAGACAGAAAGACAGGAACCTCAGGCATAAAAGCAGAGAGTAAGAGGGAAATCCCTCCAGCCCAGGCTTGATGAATCAGTTCCAGAAAAACCCTCTCACCCATTCCCCATCCATCAGCGCCAGACTCAAAAGATGGGAGCTATCGGCTCTGACTCTTACACCTCTGCGTTACAGTTATCTACACTCTGAGTGGGGTCAGAGAAAACTGATCCTGGACAGAGACCAGAAAACCCTGGCTTAAAATGAGAGAACATCAAAGGAGTGGGACTCCCCCCTCCCACAAGGTGATCCACAGATGCTGCCTCCTGGTGAGGGGTTGCTGGGCAGGAGCTCTGCTTCAGTGCTGCTTCAGTTTTAGTTCAAATTCATCCTGGCTACACCAATCCTTCTAGAATGTAGTGGGAGGAGAGTGGTGGACAGGCTGCCTAGATTCAGGGCTTATACCAGAATCATGGTTTGTAGTGTTTTGGAGGACCCTTTGGGGAAAAATCAGATCCCAATGCAGACAAAGGGAAGGCTTTGGGGTCCACTGGACTTGAATTTGCTTATTACCTGTGTGTTTTGGGTAAGTGACTTCTCTGTGACTCAGTGTCCTCAGTGCAGAGAGAAGTAATATTACCAATCTCAGGTGGCCGTTGTGTGGGATTAAAAAGATAATGTGTTTGGAGTGCTTAGCACAGTGCCTGGCACACAGTAAACCCTGTTGCTTGCTATTATGACTCTTCTATGAGAATTAGAAACAAGAAACCCTCCTTCTCCAAGACAAAACTGATTAATTTGGCAGACGTAATCAACTGACATTTGTCAGAAGTCATCTACAACATGTAGGCAACAGCTAATGTTGCCCCTGGAGTTAAGCAATGGCAACTTACAAAACCATACCCACTGGCCTTGCTCGTGGGCATGCATAATAAGCAGTAACTAGTATTTTATTAGTAAGGATAAAAACCAGCACCAGATGAGGCTTCATGAGGAGTCTTTGGGATGGCACTGAATTCCTGAGGGGTTTGTCAATGAGTTGCCTGGCCTCTAAAACATGTGCAGAGCTCACGGATGGGGACCTTGGGAGAAAAAGCATAGGGAGGACGGGCAAAGCTGTCAGGCAATAGTCCCAGCAGGAGACAGGCCAGTGGAGGGGTCAGGAGTCTCAGGTCAAGCCCAAGAGGCAAGCCTCATCAGTCAGGGCAAGTTGAAGGTCTGACAGCCAGGAGGTCATTTGGAGCTCAGCTGGCCTCCAAGGACTGCACTGGAGAGTAAGTACATGGGGCCATAATGCACATGGAAGAAAATGCCCACTAACTGCAAGGCACACTGAAGAGTTACTGCTACCTTTTGCTGTTTCATTTTGACTCCCTAAAACCCTGGTGCTCCCAACAGCCTTGAGAAGGCTTGCATTATAAAAGATCACTATAACCTCATTTTTAAAAAAGTTATCACAAAAACAAGATGATAGTTAAAAAAAAAACAGATTAAAGACACAAATGGGGAATTCTCAGGAAAGAAATGATGAATGGACAAAGAAAATAAGCTAAGTCTAAGGAAGGAAAATAAACGTTCAAACAGAATGAGACAATTTCCCAATCATCAGATTGGGGCAAAGTTAAGATGGATGATATCCAATGTTGGTCAGTTATGGGGAGACATGAGCTCTCCAGCCCTGTTGGTGAGTGCAGAGTGTGACTTTGGAACATTGTGGAAACCAATCTGGAAGTTCTTATTACAATGTAAAGAGAGCACATGCTCTGACTCAGAAATCCTACCTCTAGAACTTAATTGCACAGAAAGAAAGGCATCAGAATATACAGTGAAACTAAACGATGTTCTCTGCGGCCTCTGTAAAGACAGAAAAAGTGGAAATAACTTACTACCCTTTGGAGGGGCAAAACTTAGTGTGCTTTTTTCCATAGCATAAAGAAATCTGATGTGTATGTATATGTGAAAATGTGGAACCATGCCCAACTGTCAACAGTCATAGATTCTGGGGTTGTGACCAAACTGCACAAAAAAGCAGGTTGCAGGACATTAACTTTCTACTTTGAAGCTGTACACAACTTTAAGGGGGAGAGATGTGGCTGATTTTCATTTGTGCTGTTTAGTATTTTTTTTTTATCAAACAAAAATCTTTTAAAAGCAAATACTCATTATGCATCTTCACCTCTGTGGGACCTGTGATCAGGAAGCAAGGTCTGGGGTACAGAAAGTGTAAGAGAATCCTTAGACATCAGGGCTGGAATGGAACCCTGATGCTAGCTCAAATGAAGGAAAGTGGAGTCAGACATTTTGTTTTCCAGATGTGAACACCAAGACCCAGAGAGTAGGCAGGGCCTGGAGGATATTTCTCAAGCAGGCGAGGAGCCATTTATAAGGAGCATGACTTCTTAAAATATAAGTGTGTATGCATGTGGTTCTGACTGAAGAAGTAGCTGGCTGAGGCCCATACCAAACATCTGCAATGAGGATAAACAAACACAAATCTTGAGTGGGTCCCGGGGATTTCTCCAGCCAGGTTCACTGCCAATCACTGACCCTCATTCTTTTCAGCCCATCAGGCACCTCATCCCCATTATTCTCATCCTTAGTACATCCTAACAGACAGGTTATATTTATCCCATTTTGCCAATGAGAAAACTGAGGCTCAGAGTATGCAACCCAGCTGGGGAAAGTCACACAGCATTTAAATGGCTGAGGCAGATTAGACACACATCTTCTAAAGAAAGACTACATCTCTGTCATAAAAACCTTTTTATAAGGATGTGTATAGGAAAGAATAGGGCCTCCAGCTCTAAGCAGGCTTTGTGAGGGAGGGTTCTTCAATGGTTCCAGGCTGTGTACTCTGGAGTGACTGGTAAGGCTTTTCCCTTGGGAGCTGATTCTAGGTGACCCACCAAAATGGGAAGGGTGACTGGGCCCACCTTCCTCAAGCCTCAGGGAGCCCTCAGTACATCCTGCTCAGGCAGAGCCTGATACCAGAGCACAGGAAACAAAAGCTGTGTTTGCTGACTCAATAGCTCAGGCCACAGTGGGCATGTCCACATGTCTGCTCATTCCGTTCTCCTCATCTGTGAAAAAGTACCTGATCAGTAAGCTGTTTTGAGAATAAACACCCTGCTGGATTCCACATTTTCTAAGCAGGACCCTTTAGTCTTTATGGATGCTTCTGGCTTTCCCTCATGCCCCCTCCTTCTCAGCAGATGTTTTTCTTTTACTCTTTTGGGATTTGGCTGGCAATTGATTTCTCCGTGCTGGTAGAGTTCATGGAGAAAAGCCAGAGAAAGGAGGGGAGGGAGTAGGGGGGTGCAGCAACTGACCAAAAGCAGGCTCTGCTTCTTTATCTGGAACCTGTTCTCATCTCTCTTGGCCTTACCTGGAAGGACCTCAGCTTCTTGTCTACAATGACAAAGTATGTTTTTTTCAACAGTTTGAATGAAAAATGACTAAATCACCTTGGATCAGATTACTGAAGAGATAGGAGCTCATTCATCTAAAAACCAAGCCAATAGGGGTAGACACCTGGATGATTAAATTAGAGCAGCTTGGGCATCCCTGCCACCCACCACTCCAGCTCTGCTGAAAGTATTTTCCTTCACCTGCCCAACCCTGGCAGCTGACATTCTATCATTACAGAGAGTCATTTGTTGCACTGACATTGTGCCTGTTAAAATGCATACTTTAACATATGCATAGAATGATTGGGTGTTTGGAAATTTTTCCTTATTTCTCTCCAGTCACTCATTCAAATAAATTCTATGATCACCTAACATGTGCCAACTTCTGGACAACAAGCTGGTAATATAATGGCAAGCAAGAAAGACATGGTATCCTGTGACACAGAAGGGATAATGAATGACAGGTTAGCCAACTAGACGTGGCATTACACTCCATGCCTTTGATTCCTGCTGTGCTCCTTCCATTTGGCTACCTGAAACACTCATGTCTGGGTGGGATGAACGATGACACCTTAGCAATTGTCCTTACCTTGTGCAAATCAGTCCTTTGGTTCATTTTTGCATGTGGGAGCAGGACTAGGTAACTTCCCCCAGGCCTGCAGCCTCCATCCTCTAATCTCCCAGATGCTCCTTAATGCTCCCTCTCTCGCTAGCCTCATGATTTTTGTACCAGGTGCCAATACTGAAGTTTTGGCGTTCAAAGTAGTCTTGCCTAGCCTTCTTCCACTCTTTACACTCGAAACTTCCTCCTTTACCTGGAAATGTCTCCCTTCTCTGCTTTGGTGACACTGAACTCAGATTCTGTTCCAACCTTGCTGCTGGCCCCTTGTTCTGCCTACACTGTCCTCTCCACATTCGGTATCTAAATGACTAGAGAGAGAGAGAAGTGAAAAAGAGAGGTTAGGGAAGTATTCAAGGGGAGAGATCTCCAAAATATCCAATGTCACAGAATCCAAGAAATAAGAAAGTATTCAGATGGAGACAGATGTCAACAAGATTAACAAGAATAACACATCTTGGTATTTTCTAAAACAGATTTAGGCCTGAGAACACAATGGATGAATGAACAAGGTTTCTGGAATTTTCTGTCTATAATAGATTTTTACTAAGAAAGGACCAGCTAGTGACTAGAAGTGCCCAATTAGAAGCCTGGACTGTAGCTCACATAGGAATAGATAATTCTAATTTTTCTAAGTTTTTTTTAATGATATGATTTTTATTATATGATATCCTCTCTCAGCCCTTTATAAACACCAAGATATCAACCTTCATCATCTTCATTACCAATATCACCGCCATTGATATTCTTATTGCGATCACCCCATCCTCCTCCTCCTCAACTTCATCATCACCCTCTCCCTCCACCTCCTTCATTATTAATCATCAACATAATCATCAAATGTCATTGAATAAATAGTCCCCTATAATGGACCAAGTTCTATGCTATGCACTTCACATATATATCATCTCACTTAACGTTCACACATAATCTGAAGAGTCAGTTTATTATTTCAGTCTTATAGGTGAGAGAATCAAAAATTCAGATAGGCTTATTAGTTCCTGAATGACTGCAAAAGGCAGTAGATTCTAGAACTGGAATGCAAATGCTAACTGGCTGGACTCTGAGATTGTCTTCCTTATACCAGGCTGCCTCTCTTGAAAGGTGAAAGGAGACAAACCTGCCAATGACATTCAACAAAGGGAAGGTTCTTTGTAAAAGAAGCCAGAAATCTTGCCATAAACTGTGAACATGTGGATGCCAGGAAAGTTCACATCCCCAAGCCCAGCTGTATTGAGACAGGATTGTCCTTCGGCACACATGTTTTCCAGATTATTAAATTGAGATGACTCCATGTTGGTTCATGAAAATATTGTCATCTTCTAAAAAAATGTTGAAAATATATCTGAAGATAAAAATCCTCTCTCTTCTTATTTTCTTAGAAGACCTGGCAGTTTAAAATGTTTTCTCTTACACACAAGAGAACTTTTTAATCCCCAAATCAAGGTATCTGTTTAAATGTCAGCCAGAAGATTGAGATCAACAAAACCTAAATATGACTTGCTTATCTTTAAAAGGATACACTGAAACCAAATAGTGGTTTAATAGCATTTCTCCAGCATTCTGTCTCCTAATGGACTTTACAGGATGATTTGAGCTTGAAATTCTTCCTGTCCAACACCAAAGCTCTTCAAAGACTCCATTCCCATCCCTTACCCCTTTGGGAGACAGTTGGGGAGATGGAAAAGCCCTCTTGTAAATCCTTTTCCAAAAATCTTTGGTTGAACAAAGACTTTCCCATTTAAGAGCAGGTGACAGAAAGATTTCTCCCATAGGCAGCACATTAAGGCTCTCCGCAGAAGTAAACAAATCTGTTATGATGAAAGCCCGGCATTCCTCAGGGCTGGGACCTAATGAAAACGTCAGTGTTTTATGCAGTTTAAAAACTGACAATTCAACAGTTTTACAGGAGCTATTTAACATTTATCATCACTTACAAGAGCTTAAATGCAGTCAAAGGAAAGAGTAACAGAAGAAATCAAGTGACTCTGCTCAGAAGCCATCAGGTTAACCATCACCGGTGAGAGCTGTGCAGTTGTCAATCACCAGGCAGCCTCTGGCAACAGGTCCTGGCAAAGGCGAGTTGGAAATCAACACTCCCAGGTACAGTGATGGTGGTGACCACCCTTCACACTGTCATTTACACCTTGCCCCATTAAAGACCCAGGCATTTGGGAAACAGAATGCTAGAGAAAGCCCCTAAGCCAATCTAAGGTGATGCATTAAGAGCTACTGAGTGTTTGCCAAACTCTGCTTTAGATACTATCTAGATCACTAAAACAAGAGAATATGTAACTCCCAAACCAGTAGAGGGGAAAATAGAAATAAGGAAAGTATAGTGAATTCAAATAGGGGCAATAAAGAAGAGAAAAGGAAGGGAAAAAAACCCCAAGATACTAAAATATGCATAAAAAGACAGCGTTAAGTCCATATAGATAAGTTACCATAAATACAAATAACTTAAATCCACCAATTAAAAGATAGACATCAAATTTTTTAAAAAGTTCAGTTTTTTGTTGTTCATAAAAATGGACCAGAGGCACACAAAGGCTAAAAATAAAAAGATAGATTTTTTTTTTTTTTTTTTGGTACCAGAGATTGAACCCAGAGGTGCTTGACCACTGAGCCACATCCTCAGCCCTTTTTTGTATTTTATTTAGAGATGGTCTTGCTGAGTTGCTTATAGCCTCACTAAGTTGCTGAGGCTGGCTTTGAACTCACAATCCTCCTGCCTCAGCCTCCCATGATGCTGGGATTACAGGATTACCACCACACCTGCCCTCTACTGTATTTTCTTCATGCAATTTACTAGTCCCTGAAATCAGCCTGGTTTACTACTTCCCCCCACCTCATTTCCCCCATTGAAATGTGATGGATTTGCAATGTTCTAGATTCTGGAATGAAGCCAGGCCCATAGTAGGCACTCAGTGAACATCTGCTAATGTCAGCCTGATTTGGCAGCCTGAAGTGGTCATTGCTCTTCATAGAGATACAGACCTCTCTCCTAGAACAGATCCCGCTTCATTATCTGTGCTGTGGTCTCAAAAAGATATAGTAAGTTTGTCATCATATCTTGCAGTGTACACTATATGTCAAATAAATGACTGTTTAATAAGTGATTAAACTATGACCTCCCTGTTTGCCAGAGGAAGCCTGATGCCTTGAGAAACCACTGTCACCTGCTTAAAACCATATCTTGTTGATGCAAGTACCTGATTCCTGACAGTGAGCGTCACTCTGCTTCCCTCCATGTGGCCTCCATGTCCCCTGCATCATAGTATGGAGGCTGCAAATGAGGATGGGGATGACTCCTTGCAAATGTCTTTTTCAACAAACTGTTTCTGTTACCGTTATGTAGATATTGGCCTTTGCCAAATCTATTAAATTGACTTGAAGAATCATTTCTTATAATAGCTACATTGTCCAATTAAAGATAGAGCTTAAAACAATAGCTTGTTAATTCAAAATCAGTAGTGTGGTCTTATCATCAGGCCAATGGTTAAAGAAGGAGGAATTACTGTGTGATTCTGGACAAGTTGCTTCTTGGCCTCAGCCTAGTTTCCACATCTATGGAATGGTCATAATTTCATAGATGCTTGCTTCATAGTAAGCTATAAAGACTAATTAGATGACTCTTTAAAATATTGAAAATTGTAAGTGCCCCAATCATCTTGATAAATGTCACTAATATTTCAGGCTCTTGCATAGTCAGCTCAGTTATTCTGCACTGATTTGCCAGTTTTGCTCAAGAAACTGGGTAATCTGTCTTCCAAAGCCCTTCCAGAGATGTACCTCTATTGTGAAGAGAGTCTTAATGACCCTTTGACTCTGATTAAATCCATTCCTTGTTGTTAAAGCACAACTAGAAAAATCTTGGTTGATGCCAGATGTATTTGTGAAATGGTCTTTTTACTGAAGATTTCAGGAAGATGGGGCTGCTAGAAGGGCAGCCAACATGACACCATTGATTAACAAAGGGGCAGATTTTCTGGGGACATTCTTCTCTGACCTAACCCTCCTCCTTCCTCAGAAGGAACTATTCCAGAATGGAAAGTTCCTATCACAGGCATCTGCTTGCCAGATCTGCCCCAACACTGTAGCCATCAGGCACTGAAGATTTTTCCTTAGATTGGCAACTACCTGAAGAAGAGTACAATCAAACGTGAATTTATCAGGGAAGACAAGACAAGACACAATTTTCACAGCAACTCCCTTTAAACATCAGAAAATTCTGGAGAGTCCTCCAACAAAGTTTAATTTTATTTCTCTTTTCCTTTGATTCAGAAAAGTACCTGATGATTAAAAGGTACTAGGAACTAAGCAATATTCTTAAATGTGAATGTTTTAAATCCAGTAATGTTTTTTAATTTCTAGAAGTCACAATAATGTCTACACATATCAGAGAAATGGCCACATGTATTATTTACAGGGCATTCTGTCCTGGTTCAGACTTGGTTGTACCAAGGTACAACTTGGTTGGATGCTAGGTCTCCCAAGGGTCTGTGGTTCTCAGGGAAGGAATTACTGATGTAGAATGTAGACTTGGTTCCCTCTAAGCCAAGTCTTTGAACATCAGCATTATTGACATGTTTGAATGGATAATAATTCTTTGTTGTGGACATTGTTCAAGGCTTTGCAGAATGCTTACAAAGTTCCTAGCCACTGCCCACTGGATACCAATAGCCTACCTCCAAACACATTTGAGTTATAATACCCAAAAAAATGTCTCCAGACATTGTTAAATGTGTCCTGAGGGAAAAACTGTCCTGAACTGAAAACCATTGTTTTAAATTTTCTCCTTATTAAGATAATTGAGCTGTTTATTGAGATAAGCAAGCTATTTCATAGAAAAAGAAGAGTAAATATAGGTATAAATTCTCAGTTGGAATATTCATACTCTCTAAGACTCAGTTTCCCCATGAGTGAAAACAACTTATACAGGGCACTCAGGCAGAGTAGCTTAGCCATGATGAAAACTGGAAGGGGATTTCTACCATTCAACACCCATTAAAAATTGAGTCATGGAACCAGAACCAGCATTAGAAGCAGCCAAGGGCTGAATGACTATTGAAGAAAATATCATCAGTGAAATAACTTACTAGTTTATCCCAGAATATAGAGATACAATCTATGAGGGATGAGATGATGGATACAGGAACCTGGAGATAACAGATACTCCAAAAGAAAAGGTCCAAACCAAGGAAAGTTTCACTAGATTTACGCAGATGAAAAACGAATGCAGTGGATTAAAAGGGCTTAGTGAATGCCAGGAAAATGTAAAGGAGGCAAACACCAGAAAGAATCTCACAAAATGACTGACTTACCCACATAAAGAAAAACAGCCCACAAAGATCTAGTAAGGAAATAACAGGCGCTTTCAAGGAGCACAGATCAGGCAGGTTGCAGGCACCAGCAGGCATGGATGCACCTCTCTACCATCATGCAGAAGATGATACACCCCCTCCATCACCCCGTTTTAGTTGACGTATCTGTGACTTCAAACCAAGACTTTTTTTTATTTCTTGTGTTACACCCTGTTAAGAGCCTCTTTTGACGTGTGCATTTTCTGAGTCCCTATTTATGACAGTGGTTTGCAGTGCTCAAGACTGATTCAGGAAGAGGAACAGAAGTCTAGGAGAGTGAGCACAATACACTAGCCCAGACAGCAGGTAGGCTGTGCACATGCCACAGTGTGGTCCTTCCAAAGCTGGGCCCAACCTCAGAGCCTTCCCCAGAGTGATTAAGTCAGAACTACCAAGGCAGGGGCTGGAAGAATGGCCACTTCATTCTCATGAACAGCCTGGGTAGTGAGCCACTGACATCACCCTTCAGCTGGGCCACATGGCATCTGGACAGGAAGCTAGAGTGGCAAACCTGATCATCATTTGGCCTTGCTGCAGATCACAGCAAGCCAACCACAAGGCACTCTTCTGCAGGTTTGGTCAGGGTCACACATTCTGCTGATGGGGACCAGAGAGGGAACCCAAAGGAGGGAGGGAGTCAGATTTGTAAAGGCTAATAGTAGTGACCAGTAAACTAGAGGGGGGTGAATAAGTTTGCTTAGAGAATATTGTGGGAATATGGCTCCATATATCTAGATCATCTGACTTCCCCTCAAAATCCACAATGCCAGAATTATATATTTTAGGTTTTAGGAACTCTGTGTGGGCCTCTGAAATACCACCTGGGCAGAATTGACCAGTTGACTCAGTCTGGGACCCCAGACTCAAACTCTTCATGTCTGTGGAAATTATCCTTTTGCTTCAATCAAAAAAGTCTCCCTTCTCAGAAACAGGCTAGGTCTTCTTCAGCAAATAGAAACCTAGGTGCTCCAAATGCCTGACTTTTTAAAAAGCTACTCAGGCTGCATTGAAATTTACCACTCCCTGTCATTTTGTGCTCACCTTGGCCACGTACAGACAACCAGGGAACTGTCTGTACTCAGGCACTCTAAAATATCAAGACACATGTCATGAGTTTCGGAAGCAAGTCATGAGTTCCCTCAAGTGGGATAGGTCTGCCTTCCTGAAAAGAAGCAGACACAGAGCCCAGCACCTTGAACTATCACTCCCAGGTTGAGAAGGCAGAGAGGGAGGCAGTTCTCTTCCAGAGCTGCTGGCCACACTTGGGAAGCTTCCCTGAAGATGCTCACAACACTTTGCTGTAAGCCATGGGAATGTGAATGGCCCCAGCAGGCAGCTTTGTGTTCAAGGACCAGGCCAGCAGAAGTTGCCCCCAAAGGGGGACATCTCAGAGAGTGACAAGAGAAGAGTTGGAAGAAGCAAGATATGGATCAGAAATAGGTTTCAAAGTGCTGGTGTCACGTTAGGACAGTTCATCTGCTGTTAGTAGACTCAGAAGTAGTCTCTGCAGGCAAAACACCCCAACCCTAGAGTTCATTCCCTAGTTGAGTTTCTGCCCATTTGGTTCATGCCAAGATTTCCTGTTATGGTAGCCTTGTGAGCAGAATCCTAGCTAGTGTGGGAGGTGATGCCAGCACCCTGGTGACACTGTCCCTTGCCCCCTCCCACATCACCAACCTAGACACATACCCAAACCAACACCTGATCATCTTTCAGTTCACTCTCAACCTCATATTCCTCCCTGCAAGCCCCAGAGGGAGCCTGTTTTCCTGTTCTCTTCTCTCCTAGTTATCTGTATTTATGCTTTAGAGTGTGTTTCAAAATGTAAAAATGTGGCTCCTCATTAATGCTTAGGCAGCCTCTGTGCTTGAGTTCCCAGAGGGTGGGGACACAGCATGTCTGTCTTGGCTACATTTGTATCTCCACCCAGCAAGAGGCAGGGTCCCTCCAGAATAGTGAAGCTTCAGGGAGGAAGGAAACATTTTCTCCTCTTCCCTGGGAGAGCTTTACAAGGTGAGGGGAAGCTGGTGCCTAAAGGGGCACTTCCTCCAAGGCCATGACCAACTCTTTGTGGCATTCCCAAGCCAATCTTTTGTTCTTTTGCAGAAGATATCAAATGAGAGGCTTGCTAACAAGCAGATGATGTCCCAAACCAGAGACACTACATTTATAAAAACAATAGACTGGTACCATGAAAATTAGAGCCGGGATAGTCAAAACAAAAATAAACCAAAAAACATGACCCATTCTCTGGCTCAAATGTCCTAAATCTTCAAGAACCCCTTTGCTTCAAATCCAATTCATTTTTTAAAAAAGAAATCATATTTCTAAAGTTTCCCCCTTTCTCATTATGAAGAGAATCCTGAGATACAATATTTTCACATTCCATAAAAATACAAACAGCTGCTTTATTTCCAAATCACACAGTGTGTTTAATATCCTAAAGATCTATATTGTCATTCATAGTTAAAAAGGCAAATCCCAACAGATGTGGTCATCATCTTTCCTAAAGCTAAATGAAGACAGCAAGAATCATTTGTCAGCTCCATCACGTTCTACTATAATGCATTTTCACACTCAAATCTCTAGCCACATTTATTCAGTTCCCACTGTATGACTGAGCACCTGTGCCAGACCAGCCACCTCTCAGAGACAGAAGTCAATGAAAATACCTGACAGTGAGAGAAAACAAATCATGCTTAAGCACCTCATGGTGGTGCACAGCTGAAACCCAGCAATTTGGGAGGCTGAAGCAGGAGGATGGCAAGTTTGAGGCCAGTCTGGGCAACTTAGTGAGCCCCTGTCTCAAAATAAAGTTTAAAAAGGGGCTGAGGATGAAGTTCAGAGGTACAGTGTTCCTGGTTTGAATCCCCAGTACCAAAAAACCCACCACCAACAGCAATAAAAAAAAATGCTTAATATTTCCTTAACAATTTGGCAAGTCTTTATAGGACTTGGCTATGTTACAATGTGAGGCCAATAATACTATGGCATCAGTATATCATCACATCTATCTATCTATATATTAACCAATGGGGACAGGAGTTTAGAGATATTGTATTGCATGAGAAAACACTTTAGTGACCAGGACTACTAGTGACCCTTCACGATTCTCTTGTCCCTCCTTCCCTTTCTTCTCCTCCTGACACCACACTCATGTTTTTGGATCAGAATGAACCCTGGTGCAGTGTGACAGAGCACTAGGGGGAGGGAGGGAACAGCACAGATGCAGCTGGGGAGGTAGGCAGGGAACAGAGCATGCCAGGCCTTGCAGGCCTTAGCCAAGCATTTATATTCATTAAGAACAAAGGGAACTGCCTGGAGGGGTTTAGGAAGTGAGTGTATGATGTAATTTACATTTTATAAAGATCACTCTGCTTAACTGTCTGATGAATTTATGTGTTATGCCCTTGATCCGATCACAAGCTCCTGGATGGCAGGACTATAGTTACACCCTTTAATACCTCCACTTCATACACAGGCAGAATTTTAAACCAATGGCCCTCAGACTTTCCAGTGCATCAGAATCACCGGAGGCTCATTCAAACACAGCTTGCTGGACCCCACCCACAGAGTTTCTAATTTGGTAAACCTGGGTGAGGCCTGAGAATTTATATTTCTAAGAAGTTCCCAGGTAATTCTGGGATATAGGTTGCTGGACCAGGAACTGCACTTAGAGAACCTGTGTTTAAATCTCTTTGTTGAATAAATCAATCAACGAAGGGACAAGGAAATATTTTTAAAACAAAACAATAGAAGCATCTGTGGTTTGGGTGTGACCTAAAATAGCAATAATTTATTCTAATTTTTCTTTTTAAAAATTATTCTCTTTGTTATATTATGTGATAACAAAAGGACTAACCCATCCCATGAAAGGAAATAGATCATTGTGATTAGACAAGATGAGACACTTCAGAGACTGCGGTGCCAAGTCCAATTATAAATTAAATGTCATTTGAAGATTTTTTTTTCAAAAGGATGTGATTTGTGTAGGCAGTTATTACCTTCCTCAATCCAGGAAGGCTATGAGGTGGTAAGGCATCCCTTGGTGCTATTCCAAAACTGCAAAAAATTTTCTTAGAATTCAGGAATAAAGCTCATCATGGCCCATAGCTGTTTGATTTAAAGTGCACAATGTTTATGAACACACCAACTATAAAACAAAGTAAATTCAAACTCTTTCCTAGAAGTAAGCCTAAAAATCCCAATTTAGGTACTTATGCCAAAATAGAAATGCAACTCAAGAATGCCAAGTGCATAGAGATGCATAACCAACACAAGAACACACTACAGCCCTAGGACAGTGGGGTGCAGACTGACAAGAAGTACATGGTGACTGTCCTCTGTCTCTGTGGGTTTACTCTGTCCCTTCACATGTGAGACTGTAGTTTCCAAATGCAAATGTCCATTCACCCAGAAATTTTAATTGCAGGCTAATCAACAACAGGCAGTTCAAACTCAGGGACAGCCTGAGGATTGGGGGTTCAGTAGAAAGCCCTCTTGCCTGAGGCCAGCAAGGTCATAGGTTCATGTCTGATTAGGGAGGAAGTTTGTTAGAAACACCACAAGATTGTGCAGGGCTCTTCTTAAATAACCAGGGGTGAACCTACGTGAAATCTCATCTATTCTGTAGTTATTCAGGATCTCAGGATCTAGGATGTCAACTGGAGAGGAGAGGAACTCAAAATACCAAAAAAGCCCCCAGGGTCAAAACAAGAAAGGCTATTGAAAATAACAGATCTTGACAAGTAAATAATAAATATAATAGTCACTAAAAAGCAACCAATGGATCCTTCTCTCAGTCCCTGTAGTGAGGCACAAACAATACTCAGTGAAGTCACTATGAGGCAGATACAACAACTCAGGTCATGTGGAAGATGAACCTGGATCCTTGGTCTATGCTGGTGGGAATCATGGAATAGTCTGCATTTGAATTGAATACAGAAATAGCAACCCCTACACTCTAACCAAAAAAATGAAGTACACATAAGCCCCCAAATCCAAGGTCATTATGCAGAGTCTCTCTTAAACCCAGCACCCCATGGCATTTGCAGTTACCCACCTCCAAAAGGGTAAAAGTAAACATTGGACCTGCTCTGCTGTTAAACTGCCACCGGATCCTCCCCGCTGTCTCCCTCCTCCTCTTCTTCTTTACAGTCAGGTAAAGTTGGATCTCTTGAAGGAACTGGGGGCTCCCACTCTAGGCAAAGGTTGGACAGGTGATCAATGTACAGCATGAGATTTGGCTGTGCCTACGTGCCTCCGACAGAGCTGGATCATCTAGGGCAATGAAAATTGTAAGCAACAAGAAAGCAGTATTAACAGCAAGGGTAGGGAAACCCAGGCAGCACACACAGTTCCACAGGACAGCCAGCAGCCATTCCTTCCCTCATTCATTCACTCCACATGCTTGTCAAGCACTGTGCCAGGCTCTGCTTAGAGTGAGAGTAGTGACAAACAGAAACATAGGCCCTGCTCTCATGGAGCTTAGGGGCTATTTAGGAGACAATGAGACAATTACAGGACAGCAGGTGTGGAAACCTAGCGGGTTCCATGGTGTACAAAGCAAAGGCAGTCAGCCCAGACTGGAGGTGAGTGATCAGGGAAGTTTCCAGAAGAAGTGACATTTAACACTGAGCCTGAGGACCCATAGGGTTAGCCAGACAAAAGTAGAGTGGGTCAATAGGTGCAAGATTCCTGAAGCCAGAGAGCAGGGCTGGTCCAAACAAAGTTCTTTGTTTTTAGCCATTTTTCTAAGCCCATCCAGGGCACCCAGACTTAGAGTTAGCATCCCTCATCACGATGTGCTCCTCCAATTCCCACAAAACTGTTATGTTTCTACTGCTCTGTTGGGATCTCAGGAAAGAAAAGGACTTGAAAATAGCTGGTTCTATAAGAAGTGAGAAGAAAGCAATGTGAAGTTGAACTGCCCTAAAATAGACCCCATTGCAGCGATCGGTTCTGTGAATACCAGCATTGGGGGTGAGATGCTATCTCACTCTGGGTTGTTAAAACAGACAACCCCGAGATGTGGGATTGCAACATATCATCACCAGCTCAGGAGCCCCAAGGCCTCTTCACTTTGACTCTCCCGCCTTACCCCTTTCTTCCCTCCAAGTCCCTGGGAAATTGCTGAGGGAGCATTTTGGGCCTCTTCCCCTGGCTGTTTTCATGTCTATAAGGCTATCACAGACATAATACCTCCCACTTGCCTTATGCAATTAAGGGAAATCAGATAGCTGATGAAGCCAGCATTGTCATGGCCTCCACATGGGGAACAAAGCAAAACAAAACAAACAGCCTGTGAAAGTCCCAGAAGTCTAAATGTTGCCCAGGGTTCTAGCTGCCTGTGCATCATGAAAGGAACCATTGTAAGGGATGGTTTAAAAAAAGGAAATAAGCACATGGTCATTTTACCAAAAATGCACAATCCAAAGAAGCTTTCCTTCATGTTTCAATATTATCATATAACTCAAGTCCTGCAAACAAACCCTGATTGAACACAGAAAGAAACAAAAACCCAACTTCTAAGAAGCAGAGCAGGCAGTTATTTCAGAGACAAAGAAAGGATGTCTTTTTAACCTATGACAACACAAATTTGTTTAGGTTTTCCCTCCACTAAGTAAGTAAGCAATTAGGTTTTTTCCAATAAAAATATCCCCATGCATGTGCAAACACCAGGGGCAATCATATAATTAC
>JAJEJO010000503.1:0-132688 GCA_020662805.1 Glaucomys volans
GCTCACATGATGACCAGGAAGCAGAGAGAGACATTCCACTTGCCAGATACAAAATATATACCCGCAATGCCCACCTTCTCCATCCATAGCCTACTGGCTTTCTGTTACCACTCAGTTAATCCATTTTGGGATTAATTCACTGGTTGGATTAAGGCTCTCATAATCCAACCATTTCTCCTCTAAACCTTCTCACATTGTCTCACACATGAGCTTTTGGGGGACACCTCATATCTGAACAGTAACAGTTCCCAAGTTTTGTATTTTTTGTTTTGAGGCATGGTCTCATTATGTTGCTTAGGGCCTCCTTAAATTTCAGAGGCCAGCCTTGAACTTGAGTTCACCTGGAACATGAGCCACCACATCCAGCTCCAATAAAAAATTCTTTATTGGTTTAAAATTGTTTAAAACGTTTTAAGAAAAACATTGTGTTATTTTATATTCTAATATTTAAATTACATAAATGGGACATGAATACATTCTAATAAATTCAAATGTCTAAAAGCAAACATTTGTCAGGTGTGGTGGAGCACACCTGTAATCCCAGCAACTTGGGAAACTGAAGCAGGAGGATATCAAGTTCAAGGTCAGTCTCAGCAATTTACCATGATTCTCAGCAAGTTGGTGAGACCCTATCTCAAAATAAAAAGCATAAAAAAGGCTAGGGATGTAGCTTAGGGGTAAAGCACCACTGGGTTCAATCCCTAGTACCAAAGGGGGGGGGTAAAAAAAAAGGAAAGATCCCCATGACTGTCCCGTTCATTACCCTATTCCTTACTAACTCCCCACTAACTCCCAACCCTCTCACTCTTCTCCCACTCACCTTCAGTATTATTAGTTTGAGGGTCTTTATATACATTTACTCTACAAAATTAACTCACAGTCATACAGAAATATAGCAGTTTGCAGTTTGGAATATTATTCTGATTTATAAATGAGTGACATTCTACCATTTGCAGCAAAATTGATAGAACTAAAGGACATTGTTATTATTTTAGTTGCTCCACTGTCTGAGCTGCACTTTCCTGTCTGCGGAATGGCGAAGGCAGTACTCTGCCTTCATCCAAACTGTAAAGTAGCTGCCATGAAAGTGCTCTAGAAATGGTTAGTTCTGTGCAAGTATTATAGATGTTTTCTAATTTTTAGAAAATGATAAACTGATGCTCATGGGAGTCACCTATTCCCAAGTGCCAAGCAATCTGTCCATATCACTACAATACCTCCTGTCTACATTAGAATGTGCTTAGTCAGATTTAGCTATCTGGGAGATTAGGCTGCTGTGTTTTTACATGTTTGTTTCGCTTTTTTTAAACAATAGAAGCACATGCAGAACAAGGCCTGGGTCAGCTTAGTAGCAGTGGGGCGGGGGGCAGTCACAGTACCCAAACCCAGGATCTCTATTCTCTTCTCAGCGACTTATCAGTACTGGGTACTGTCACAATTGCACTATTTACTAGAAAGCAAAGCACTTCCTAATTTGAGGAGATGGAAGATGTGACACAAAGACATTTAGTGTCACATATAGAAGTCCTGGGAAAGTACAGAGGACATTTTTAAAGTTTTCGCCCACACAACTCCATTTCCTCTACCTAGTAACATCCACATTCAGTCCACAGGGGGCCCAGCCCCAGGTCAGGTGAGCACATGGCCCAGTCCTACACCTATCAGCATGGTGTCATCTCCAGCCTATGACTGACTCACAAGAGGGCACATGACACCATAAGCCTAAGGAGAGTGGACCTTGGGGTGTAGGCAGATAAAGTTGGAACAGAGAGAACTACTGCCCCACTGGACATGATCCTGAAAGAGCTGAGCCCTAGAAACTTCTGGAGGCCATTGGGAGAGGAATAAAAGTTCTTACAATAGAGGAGATAATATAAAGAGGGACTTCAGAGACAGAAGGAGCAAAACCAAATCCCAAGAACACTGCCAAAGCCAGATGTCCTCCACAGGACGCAATTACACAGCTAGTATATCACACTCCCCACACACATTTACTTTTTCTGGCTTAGTCTGATGTTCTATCACTTGTCAAAATGCACACTCGTGGAACCACATACACACACACATAGTTGTGCTCAATGTCTCTTTCCATACACAAAAGGCAGGATGGTGTCAGGGCAGAAGACCATACCTGGAAGGCAGAAGATTTAGGTCCCTCACTAGCTTTGTCTCTTGGAGACTCCATTTCTGTAGCTTTAATGTGAGGAAGTTGGACAAATAAGCTCCTCATGCCTTCCTGCTCTGGTACTCTCAGAATCTGTAAACCTGCCACTCTTGCAACCTATGAGATTGCTGAATGCCAACTCTTTGAAGCATTTCATTCATTATGACAAAGAAGGATTTAAGTGACCACCAACAGGGGGGACCTGAAGAACATAAAACAATTAGGTTCTCTGTATCTGCAGCAAAATTGGCTCCAGAAGAGGGTCAGGCTTTGCAAAGACACAGAATATTCTCCCCACTGAGCTCTTTGGGAAAAGGTCTCAGCATTATGGAGGGTGTCTCTTGCTATTCATGGCTTGCCAGTGGGAACAGCCAAGAAGGAGATGAGGTCACATGGCCAGGCCTACTGCCGGCACAGAATGTTCTGTGCAGCTGATGGTCAGGCAGGGATGAGGACTGCCCCATTCCCTACTCACACTTCCTATGAAAGATGGACCGAAGCTTTCTGCAACAGTCCCTACAGACGCCTCTATAAGGCAAGATTTGGATTCCACATCAATTGGTCTCCTCTTCTAAATGAAGCATTATGCTAAGCATTTTCCTCATGACAACTCTATTGCCCCCTAAGATCACCTCCAGTCTACAGTTGTAGAAGCTGAGATTCAAAGAGGTGAAGTTGCAGTAATTTGCTGAGGGTCATACAGCACCAGAGTCACAGTGAATTTCATGAGGGAGGACCAGCTGAGGGCTTGCATGGCCGATATTGCCTCACCTCCCATTCCTCCTCTGTGCCGTGAATAGGAGCCACAGACATGGGAGCCAGAGCACGTGCTGCAATCCCTTCTCACAGCTGCTTTGTAAACTCCCTGGGACAGAGTCTTCTGGCCACTTAGGTCTGTGTCACTTCGTTGACTGCACTGTGAGTTCTTGGACAGTAGGGCCCTGTAGGATCCAATCATGTGATTCCCACAGTTCCTTGCACAGAGCACACATTTTAAAAGCAGTCCCTATCTCTGGCCAGCTATTCACCTCAGGGGAGGACTGGACCCGACCCAGGGTCAGAAACTGGATGCACTTAGGGACCAGGCAGGCAGTGGAAGCACAAGAAATTCCAAACCAGGTATGAGACAGTAGGGAGGGGAAGGAGACTGAGGGAACAAACTGTACGGGAGCCGCCTAAGCCTTCAGGTCAAACGGTTCCGAATAACCACACAGACAAAACAAAAAACAAGAACTGGCAGACCAGATTGGGCCCTGAGCCAACAGTTTATAGCCCCCACTGAGACTCCACCCCGGACCATTCAGCTTGGTGTGAAATGGATAAGCAACCTTCCCACACTGCAATGCCTGTCTTCCCGGATGGAGCCTGGGACTGAGGTTCTCATTGAACACAATGTGTGGCACACCATAAACGTTGAATAAATGTTTGCTAAATCAACTTTTAAAATTAAATTAATGTTTACCCAAACTGCTATTAGCCTCACTAAGACAGGACTCTATAAATGAAACCACGGACTCCATTTCCAGAGTCATGGAAGAGACTGAGGCTTCCAGAGTAGTGGAAACGGAGTCCATGGCTTCCTTTAGGGATAAGGGATAGTCAACCTGTATTATGAAATATATAGATACTTGGTATGGGTGGATTCTCACCCAACAGTATTGTCTCACTCATACCAACCAGAAAGGGTAATGAAACAGCATATGCAAAGGCCCCATGGAAGAAATGCAGCAAAGAAAATGTCTAAAGCCAGTGTGCCAAGCTGAGTAGAGAATTGGCCTATGACTTCAGAGACTGATAGAGGCAGAGCATTCCAGGCCTGTAGGCTAAGGTAAGATTCTTGTCTTTATCCTAAGAGCAATGTGAGTTATCTCCTCTTCTACAGAAGAATGGCTGGATGATGCTATAGCTCTCCCTTCCTTTAGCCTGTGCTCTGTACTGGCTGTTATTTTGTTGGCAGCAAGAGCTTAGAACCCTACCACTAGTTCCTCATGACCAGGACCATGTGAGCTAGCTGTGTCTCATTTCTTGGATTATATGAACTACGATTTAACCCCAAAAATATCACAGACCTTCCACTTACTACTATTCATAATTCCAATGCCCATTTACATTAGCACGAAAAAAAAACCCCTCGTAATTATAAATCTAACAAAATGAATGGCCGACCTCTATGAGGAAAACTGCAGAACTCTGATAAAAGAAAGCAAAGTATATCTAAATAAATAGAGAGAGATTCTATGCACATAGGTAGGAAAACTCAATATTGTCAAGATATCAGCTCTTCCCAGCTGGATCTGTAGATTCAACAAAATCAAAATCAAAATCCCAGCAAGTTACTTTGTGGATATTAACAAACTGATTCTAAAAATTTAAAATGAATAACAATTAATAAAGGAAAAATTAAAAATTAATAAAGGAAACCCAACACCAAGCCCAGAAATAAAACCACACTAGTGTAGGAAAAGGAGTGAATGCAACTCTTTGGAGAAAGAATTGTCTTTTAACAAATGGTGCTAGAACTGGGTATCTGCATGAGAAAAAGTGAATCTAGACACAGATCCTGCACCTACCACAAAAAATTAACTCAAAATAGGCCACTGACCGTTGGCGAGGATGTGGGGAAAAGGGTACACTCATCCATTGCTGGTGGGAGTGCAAGTTGGTGCAGCCACTCTGGAAAGCAGTGTGGAGATTCCTTAGAAAACTTGGAATGGATCCACCATTTGACCCAGCTATCCCACTCCTTGGCCTATACCCAAAGGACTTAAAATCAGATTACTACAGTGATGCAGCCACATCAATGTTCATAGCTGCTCAATTCACAATAGCTAGATTATGGAATCAACCTAGATGCCCTTCAGTAGATGAATGGATAAAGAAACTGTGGTATATATACACAATGGAATATTACTCAGCCATAAAGAAGAATAAAATTATGGCATTTGTAGGTAAATGGATGATGTTGGAGACTGTTATGCTAAGTGAGATCAGCCAATCCCAAAAATCCAAAGGCCTAATGGTCTCTCTGATAAATGAATTATGATACATAATGCGGGGGGGAAGGGTGGCAAGAATGGAGGAAGGATAGATAGCATAGAGGGAAGGGAGGGGTGGGGGTGGGGTGGGGGGTAAAAATAATAACAGAATGTGTGACAGATACCATTGCCCTGTGTACATGCATGAACGCACAGATGATGTGACTCTACTTTGTGTACAACCAGTGAAACAATAGCTGTACTCCATTTGTGTTCAATGAATCAATAAGTAAATAAAAAAAAAAATAGGCCACCCACCTAAACAGAAAACTAAAACTTCTTTAACATAGGAAAAAATCTTAAAGACTTTGCATTTAAAGGTGATTTCTTAGAAACCACGTCCAAAGCATAATCCATGAATTGTTAAGTTGAATTTCATTAAAATGTGAAAGACACTGTTAAAAGAAAGAAAAGGCAAACCTGCAGATTGGAAGAAAATGTTCACAAAACACACATCTGATAAAGGACTGGCATCGAATATATAAAGAACTCTTAAAACTCAACAACAAGAAAACAAAAAACCCAATTTTTAAATGGGGGAAAGATCTGAACAGACACCTCAGAAAAGAAGATACATGGACAGCAAATAAGCACAGAAAAGAATGAAGGATAGCATGTCACCAGGGAATTGCAAATTAAAAGAACAATGAGATACCACTGCCCACCTGTTAGGAGAGAGAAAACGCAAATACCGACAGCAGCAAATGCTGATGAAGGTGTAAACCAACAGTAACTCCCTTTGGTGGGAACACAAAGGGCCACAGACCTTGGGGAGACAGTTTGGCAATTTCTTACAAACCAGAACAACTCTTATCATACCGTCCAGCAAAGACATCCTTGGTATTTACTTACTTGAAAACTTATCCACATAAAACCAGTATAAGAATGTTTTTAGCAGCTTTATTCAAAATTGCTAAAACTTAAAGTAACCACGATGTCCTTCGAGAGGAAAATGGACTTAAAAATTATGGTACATCCATACAATGAAATACTGTGTAACAATAAGAAATGGAGGGCTGGGGTTGTGGCTCAGTGATAGAGCCTTTGCCTTGCATGAGTGAGGCACTGAGTTCCATCCTCAGCACCACATAAAATAAATAAATTGTAAAAAATATATTTAAAAAAAGAAAAAAATGAACTACTAATTCATGAAGGAACACAAAGGTACATTAAATACATATTGCTAAATGAAAAAAAAATCCAACCTGGAAATGCTACATACTGCATTATTGCATGATTCTGATTATATGACATTCTGGAAAAGGCAAACCATGGATGCAGTAAAAAGATCAGTGATTCAGGAGAAAAGAGGGAGGAATGAATTAGTGGAGAACACATTTTTAGGGCAGTGAAGATGGGCAACATGGTGCACACCTGCAAACCCAGTGACTGCAGACGGACTATCATACCTTTCCCACTGTGTAGAGGAGAGGAGTAAGTGAGAAATTGTATATGAAATCATCTAGTAAAGTGCCTGGCACATTGTAGCTGCCAAAGAACTATTAATCAAATCAGAATCTGAAATGATCCCTTATCAGATGCTGTGCTAGACTGGATGACATCCCAGGTCTTCCCTACTTGGATCTGTGACTCAGTCTCATTTTTTAGTTCTTTGGGACTTCATTTTTATTTCAGGCCAGAATTTGTCCCTCAGAGACTGGGTATGAGACAGTGTTACAAATAGTAGTGGGAGAGACCTCAGGTGACATACCATCTTACCCACATTCCAATCTGCCCTCATAGGCTACTTTGTCATAGGCTCCTTTTCAACCGAAAAGGAGACTCAAAGGCAGAACTTCAGAGGAATTCAACACATCTCAGGGTTGAAGAAGGAACTAAAGGCTTTCCTGTCTCTCCAGAGGGATATGGCAGCTGAAAAACTGTTAAAAGATGTTTTCAAAATTACAATGTAGTGGAAGAATAAAAATACCTATCTATCATATGTCTATTATAGGCAGCAAAGCTTTTGCTTTACCTATTCATTCACAATATTTATTTAACATTTAGCTCCAACTGTGTAAAAGCACAATTAGTGCTAGGCATTGGGCTGGCTCGTCTGTCTGATAAAAATGACCTTTCCATGCCATGTTTTGTACCTCAAGTACACAGGAATCCAGTCTTTCCTGCTTGCTCTGCTGTTGGACCTGGAACCTTTGCTTCCCCTATTTGTTAGACAAATCACTGGTTCTACTTCTGGAATCATGAAAGATCTGGAAACAGGGCATGAGTACTTAAGAAAGACATGATCCTTGATTTCACAAATCCAAAGAAGCATTATAGGGGAAGAGGGTTTGATAGTTTTTTGGTGTGGAGCCAGGAACAAGAATTGCAGACTGATTGTGGAAGCTACAGAGAGACTGATATCATCTCAGCAATAGGAAGGATTTTTTTTTTTTAACAAAGAGAAACTTCACAAGATGAAACAGCCTGCATCAATGGCAGTGAGTTCCCCTCTACTGCAGGTGTTCAGAGGCCAGATGATGGACAGACAAGAAGTTTGCAAATGAGATTCTTTCAGCAACCTTGGAAATGGGGGCCGGGGCTGATGTTATAATGCTATCTCTCACTCCAAATCTGTCTATGAGCATAGGCTAGATTCATTGAATTTTGCATCATGGATCAAATAATCTGCTACCTCACACCTGTGTCTATATATCATTTAGAGTTTATAAAGTATTTTTATTGACATGATCTCATTAACTCCTCAACTTTTTGAGAAAATTAATTCAGGGATGACTATCCCTGTTTTATAGTTTGAGGAATCTAAAGAAAGGAAAAGGTCAAGGATCCCTAATCAATGATAGAGCCAAAGGAAACAATCAGACATGATGGTGTTCCACACTTCCTGCCAGAGAACCACAGACTAAAACCTTCCTCCAACTTTTAGAATGAAAAGCTGAAGAGTGTCGGATTCCAGGCAAGGGAGATATGTTTTCTAGGATGCTGAGAAGCTGCGGACATCCAAGGTGACCATGACATTTCTTCCATAGTTCACAGAGCAGGAGGCATGAGTCTTGGAAGTCAACAGACTTCTTACTAATAGACTAGTTTCTTCTCTCCCACAACATGCTCCAGAGTACAATCAGGATGGACACTGACCAGGTATGAAAAAAGACAAGTCCATTCCCTCAAAAGTGGGAAAAAAGAAAAATAAAAAAGGAGAGAGAAGAGGGTGTAGGGATGATGTTGAACTGAGCACGTTCCGGAGGGTGAAGAGAAAAAAAAGAACCACTTGTTTCTTACTGTGAGAATGTTTTGCATTCTCTGGAAATGCAGTCCAGTGACCCCCAAAGAGGGTATAAGTTGAACAAACAGAGAGCTTCCAAAGGCTGATGAAGGCCTTACCTTCTCTCTAATAACCGTGTTGTGTTCTTCTCCAAGGTCTTTCATCTGTAGATCTCAGAAGGTTTTGCAAACATCAATTAAATGTTACAAAATTCCT
This sequence comes from Glaucomys volans, assembly GCA_020662805.1. Classification (NCBI taxonomy): domain Eukaryota; kingdom Metazoa; phylum Chordata; class Mammalia; order Rodentia; family Sciuridae; genus Glaucomys; species Glaucomys volans. The sequence continues at coordinate 8,642 of JAJEJO010000503.1, forward strand.
TTGAAGTAAGTATTATTGCATCCATTTTCCAGATGAGAAAATGGAGAGTCTAAGGGGACTGCCTAGGGGCTACCCAGTCAGATTCTAGGAGGCCAACGAGCTCAAACCTCCCCTCCCAAGGAGGGGAAGACAAAGGCCAACCGACAGTGCTGTTCACAGGCTCTGAGAGGAAAGATTGCTGAAGAAACAATCTCTGCTCTAGCCCATAAGGTCTAGAAGATTTGGGAGGCCTGTTCCCTTATCCAAGGGACCAGGTGCAAAACCACAAGACCCAGAGATAGATAGACTTCAAGAGTCATTGCTCAGCCTCCCAGGGAGATGTCATCTCTCCTCTCATGCACTGTCAAAGACTACAGCTGTCACTTTTTTATGGTTTGCCTTGGTTTATAATTATTTGTGTTGACACCTGATTTTTCCCACAAGACCAGACACTTCAGTGCCCTTTGTGCCTGGAGTGTAGCATGAGGGAGGTCAGGAATTTAAAGTGGGCTTGGTGGGGGAAAGTTAGTACAGTGGACAACTTCCAAAAGATGCAGAGACCAATGCTGATAACTTTCCCCCAACAAGAGACAGCAATAAGGCCTGCTTACAACCCATATTTTCATTTCAATGAAGGTACTTCTGATGTTCATGACAGCCCAAACGTATTTTTACCTGAGATATCAATATTTTATTGAGATGTTCAAGGTTGGCCAAAATTCAGTGGACAAGTTTCATGGAAAGTCAGGCATGCAATAAATACATGTAGTAATAACAGACCTTCCCATGAGCACCATATGTTACAATTTTACAAAGCAAGAGATGGGCAAGAGATATCATTACCTTAAGTTGCGTGAGTTTCATCCAGGTTAACTGACCTTCCCTGGGTCGTACCATTACATAACAGAACTGAGGCAGAAATCTGAAAGAAAAGAACCTCCACTTTCTCTCCTCCATAACTTCCTTTCCCTTTCTGGCCTTCCCAAACTGTAATTTCCCTGTACCTTCTTCTTCACTCAGTTCTGCTGCTTGCAATCTATGTACTGGTGTCACTTCAGAGGTAAACTTCTTTTGGTCTTGTTGAGCCCTCACCACCCTGTGGACAGTACCTGTCCAGCTGGAAACCCAGAACTCACCTGACCCGAATTACAATCTCCAGGACGACTTGAGCAGCAGTGCAATTTTGCTGTTTTATAAACCCCCTTTAAGAGAAAAAGAAAAGAAGATCCCCGTAAGAGCTATTATCTTTGAAAATCCATTTTTATACCTTGGGGGAATTGTTAAAGCCCAAGACGGAGAGAGAGGAGACTCTGATTTCAGCCCCAGAACCACCAACAAACTCTACACCTTCATTTTTATTCCACAGGTTATTTAGCAAGCACCTACTATATGATGGATACAGTGCAAAGTGCCAGGAATAGAAATGATTCAGATTTTCTTCTATTAGACAAGAGAGAGAAATAAGCCAACATAAATATTACAACAGAATTCATGCTTTTATGGAGGCATAACACTGTTGTCAGGTTCAGTGATGACAGTATGGAGACTGAGAAGTTTTCCCAGAAGAGAAGAATAAACCAAGTGCAGGGCTCTGTTAGCTGACAATCTGCTCGCTCCTGAAACTGACCCTGCCCGCAGACATTCCTGTGTTGCACAGCTTCTTTTTGAAGGGAGCATGAACATGAATGGGGACAATAATGTGGTGCAGAAATGGTGGCACTCAGGCCTGTCATTGAGCTAAAGACACCAGACAGGAGAAGCATAGTTAGGAAAGATCCAGAGCAAGGATGTGAGAAGCCACTTTAGGAAGATATACCAGGGACAGGACACGCTGAGGCTCAGGGATCCCAGAGTGACTGGAAGGGCAGCAGTGGAGCTTCACATGAGGGTGTGGCCAAAGGTCATGGCATCTGTTTCCAGAACAGCAGCAAATTTCCCTGATAGCCTGAGGACCAGCTGCAGAGCAAAAAGAGGCTTTGCCTTCTCCCAATTTCTCCATTACACTCAGGTCCCCTACCTTGAGGTTAGCAGCATTTCTCTGTCTTACAAACTGATCAAAATCCAAATACATCAAGGTGTCTTACATACTTATAAAACATTAAGTTTTATGCCAGAGTGGCTTTCAGCCAAAGGATGCCAATAACGGCAAAAACAGACCTATCAGTTCCACAAGTGGACGAGGATGTGGGCATGGGCCACTCTTGATGGTGCTGTCTGCACCTGTAAGTGACTCCTCCAAAAACAATCATTGCACCCTCAGACCTCTGCCTGCCTACTCCTCAAACATTGCCTCTACTAAAACAGCAATGGCTACTTGAAAAATTGTGTAGCAGTGACTTAGGGGCCGGCCAACCCCACCCTCTGTTATGGTACATATAGTGAGTTTTGCATGTTAAACCTTTGGGCCAATCAGCCTTATTTTCCTCAACTGATTAGCATGCCATCAACAATGACAGATTAAACGTTAGCAGTCTCCCTTCCCCCGCAGACCCTAACGTTCTAGCTGTCTATATAAAATAAATAACCTCCTTAAAGAAAAGTACTCCAGGAAGCTTTCCTTGACCCCGAAGACAATCACCTTTGCTTAATCACTCTTTTCTTTGTTCTGGGGGTATTAATGTTCAGGTTCAGTCATCCTGGATAGGACAATGATGGCTGCTCCCTATGACACTCTCCCCAACCTCAAATCCATATGATGGTCATTATTATCCCTGCATGATTTCAGGAAGTTGTTTTATTTTTGTGACTTGGCAGTCAATTTCAGAGACTTCCCAGGTGGCAGGCTGCTCATAAGCCTCTAAGGTAGATCAGATTTTCCTGACCAGTGTTGTGACAAGGAAATAAGGTAAGTGACCTGGCCATGGTCTTAGAGAAGTGGACACCCTCTCTTTATTCTAGAGTAGGATCCACCCAACCACACTTAGAAACAAACTATTACTTTGCTTATTAGTTCCCTCCAGGACACTTGCTAAGCACCCACCATGTACTGACCTCTGCTCAACACCAACCTTCAGTTCTGAGGCAGGAAGTCACAGCCAGGGCCTGATTCAGCCAACCATGTTGCTGAAGACAATTATTCTAGATAATGCCTAGCAGACACTAGTATCTGACTCTTAAAGACCAGCTTAAATCCCACCTTCTCTAGGAGCATCCCTCCAACCCCCTTGAAATGGGAATTAAGCTCCCCAACAAAGAGCCTCTTTGTATCCTGCCTTTAATTAAAATTATTTGTGTTCTCTAAGAACATTTCTTATCTAATTTCATATCCTATGTAATAGTGCATGGTGCAAAGTAGGTGCTTAATCAGTGCTTGTCTAATTAAATATACACAAGATATGTGAGGTGCCTAATAGGAACTGACTATTAACTACAGTCATATATAGGACAATGATGATAATGACTGAAATAATGACAGCAAAATTAACTTCTCCCACTAGCTCTTAGTGTCTATACTTTTGCTAGGACACAAAGCAGATGTACCCCTTGCTCTCCTGGGCTCTTTGAAACAGTCATCTTCAGATCTTTGTGTTAGAAAAGTCTCATCTATTCTATCATCTAAGCCCCTCTGCAAACCAGTAAGCCAGGCCCAGAAAGGATGCATATCCCAGTTTTACCAAGGCCAACAGGAGTGGTCACTGCTCCAGATCCAAGAGTGAATCAGGGGCAAAGTTGCATTCAAATTCTGCATTCTTAGGTTCTTAGTTTGGAGATCTTGACATTGAACACACCAACACATGTTTACAAAGCCTAATAATTATGGAAAGGCTAAATTAACAGAACTGCAATTAAAGATGGCCTTGTTTTTACCTTTAAAAAATTTTCATAACTCCCCAAATGTAGTTGATTTGTATAAGTCTAAACTGGGCTGTGTATTTGTTAATAGTCTTATAAACAGATGCAGTTGTACCCAGCATGCAAAGGACACAGGTGAGAAGGGTGTACTGAGTCTCATTTGCATTCAGTTATCAAAATAAAATATGAAAAGTACCTCATAGGAGAAATTGGAACTTTTGAACAGTGATATTTTACAGTTCAATGATTCTTAATAGTTCTAGAGACACCAATGCCTTTCCATATCCATAACTGTTTTTCACACATGCTTATATTTAGTTGGAGAGGATGCTGATGGATAAATAAAAGAAAATTGCAACTGACACCCGATATCAGTTCAGGTTTATGCTCTAACAACTTGAGGGCACTTTGTGGTCAAGTTTCTTTTATTGATCATGTCAAGGCTGCAATCTATTTCAGTTTAGAGGAACTTTGTTGCTCTGTTTTACAATATGCAAAAAAACAAAAAAGAACTGGCCATGCAGAGATAAGTTATTATATTTTAAATGAAATTAATAAATATGATTTTTACTTTTTTATAACCTAAAACCAGATATATACCAGAGCAATTTTTTAATCAGTATTTGATCATTCATTTCTCAGTAGAATACACTGAGACTGAGATGCATGCTTCACTAACTCTCATTTTCTATCCACTTCAGAGAAATGTTATCCCAACGGAGTTGGGAAAACAATTGTGAGAATCAATTTCCCTACCATATGTCTTTGAGGAGGTGAGGACCTCTTCCTACTCTCCTTTCTGACAACTCCTTCAGTATAAGATGTTACAAAGGTAGGACACCTCTGACCTCTCTGCATCCCTACCTGGGTGTAGCAAACTGAATGAGACCTCTAATGGGCCATTTGGAAGTGAGCCCATGGCCTGTGCACCTTCCAGTTTTCTTTCCTTTTCCTTCCTGAGCTAATATGCCCTCGAAGAATATGCATTCTCAATTGGCCCAGTGTAAAATTAGCAGACAAGACTTGGAAATAGGGTGGGGATGTAACTCAGTGGTTAGGATACCTATTTAGTATGTGTAGGACTCTGGGTCAGATCCCCAGAATAGGAAGGAAGGACAGAAGAAAGGAAGGAAAGAAAAGAAGGAAGAGGCCTTGAACGTGTGGGAGGGCTTTATGGTCCAGCACTGCTGGTGACAGAGTGGGTAAGTCAACATAATCCCGGCTTCAGTGTTAGGAAACCCATTTGCTGTGAGACACTGCACTCTCCAGAGAAGATAAACAAAACAACCATGGGACACAGCAGGTTGACCTAAAGATGAGATTAGATCTAAAGATTCATGAGCACTTGGCCTGACATGTAGCAGACACTGATTACACAATCAACTGAAGCAAAAGTCAAGACAAGAACATAAGATGGCTCAACTTCTGGCCTCTTACACCGTGCTGCTGCTATGTCTACCAAAAAACATCCGTCTGTCAAATAGTGTTCACATACCTTTGGCACACAAGACTTCTGATTCACCCTCTGATAGAGACCAAAATGGCTGGCCCCGGGGCCACCGTTCACACGAGCCTTTGTCCCCCTTGAGGGATCTTGCAGTAACTATAACCTTCCTCCTTCCCCTTTCTTTCACAGCCTACCCCTAGGTAACTCCCCTCCAGCAATTTCTCTTTTCCATGCACAAACACATCCTCTTTAGCTCTCCTCCTCCTCTCTTCCCCAGCTCTTTTCCATTCTCCACAGGAAAATATCTCATCTCCTCTCTTTCTCATCAATTCTGACATAGGCCCTCAACCACTCTCTCAGATTGACAACCCTAGGAGTGGTGCTAATGATACCTCAAGTGAAAAGCAAAGGAAGACTTTCATTTTCTAGTGAAATTAGACATTGCAAAGATCTCATTTCACCAGCCACGAAAAGTCCTTGAAAATACCCAGAAGTTACTGTGAGAAATTCTACAAAGATCTCTACCAATATCATCTTCTGTTTCCATCAAGCACCAATATGCCATCTAAACACTCAAATAAAAGTACCACACTGTATTTTAAATTATTAGAGTGTTTTGTTATTTTTAACACAAATATACCATGCTGCAGTTCTATTATGGGGGAAAACAACCTTTAGAGAAATGAATTGGGGCTCCAGTTGCCATTTAAAACATTATCCAGCAAGTATGCCCTAAACCCCAGAGAACCCCCGCAAAAACCCCTGGACCCAACATAGAGGTAAGCTGTATATGTCCTGTGGATCCTTAGAGAAATCTTTAAGGATCTCAGTGACTAGAGTTGAAAAGTGGAAATACGCAGATAAGTCGTTTTGAACAAATGTTGATTCTAAATTTTTTTAAATGGTAATTTATTGAATTCAATCAGTTTCTTTAAGGGTGGAGTGCCGGTCCTGGAGGATGGTATGTTCTCACGTTAAGCACTGGTTTTACTGATTCTGGGTGTTCTCTGCCTTCCTGTTTGACCCTGGGTCCAAAGTTCACCTGTCAGCTCTCTGCATGCCTGTTCTCCAATCTCAGTAGTCTGAAGAGTGGAACAGCAATTCAGCACCCATGGTTGTTGCACATGATCTGTCCTCTTGTTGTGACATGTATCATGCAGCAGGCAACAGGGCTCAGAATACAGTATGGCTTAAAGAACAGGATTTTTAAGGAAAACTTAAAGAGCAAAGATTAGCAGTTAGCAAAGAGGCACATGGACCGATCTCTAACTTTGCCATGAAGAGGCATACTAAAGCCAGGACATCCTGCTGGATGCGTGTGCTGCCTTTTCTATTCTATTCTATTCTATTCTATTCTATTCTATTCTATTCTATTCTATTCTATTCTATTCTTATTTATTAAGGTACTAGTGATTGAACCTAGGGCCTTGTGCTTGCTAGGTAATGTTCTATCATTGAGCTACAACCCAGCACTTTTTATTTTATTTGGAGGCAGGGACTTGCTAAGTTGCTGAGGCTGGCCTCGAATTTGCAATCTTCCTGCCACAGCCTCCTGAGTAGGTGTGTACCACCATACCCAGATTCCCTTCCCAAGGTCATAATTAGAACATACTTATGTAGGTAATGGTGGATTGAACGGATTCCAAGATGTTTGCCCTACATGTGCTAGTGGATTCAGATGTTTATAAGAATTATTTGGGAAAGCCAAACAGATGACATGTGCAAACTGTGGGGATCATATGAACTTGTATTCAGGAATGGACCCTCCTAACTTGGAAAGAAAGCCTCTGACAAGATCCCATCAGAAGCTAAATGTGTAGCTTGGAGGAGTGACACATGCCTGTAGTTCCTGCACTCAGGACTGGTGCAGGAGAATCACCTAAGCCAGGAGTTCAAGGCCAGCCTGGACAACATAGAAAGATTCTGTCTCAAAAGAAAGAAAGAAAGAAAGAAAGAAAGAAAGAAAGAAAGAAAGAAAGAAAGAAAGAAAGAAAGAAAGAAAGGAGGGAGGGAGGGAGGGAGGGAGGGAGGGAGGGAAGGAAGGAAGGAAGGAGAGAGGGAGAGGGAGAGAAAGAAAGAAAGAAAGAAAGAAAGAAAGAAAGAAAGAAAGAAAGAAAGAAAGAAGAAAGCAAGCTAACTGATTCGGGGTACAACTCCTCTTTCCGGGAAAAGAAGCAGTCTGTGGTCCCCAAAAGGCAATTTTCCTGGTGTCCTGACAACCAGGAATACTTCCCAGAGACATTTTTAGGTAATCAAGTGTTAAGACTCTGAAAGTAGTCGAAAGTGTATCTGCAGATCAACCTAATTGTTTACCATGTCCCATATTGCCTCCTTTTTCAAAGTATCTTTGGAAGTCACTGCATTTATATGTCCAGCTCTATCTTCCTGGCCACTGCCCTCTCTCATTTACTCATTGTCTCTTGGCTGGCCTTTCTCTAACTGTTCTTTGTACCTCTAACAGTACAAAAATAGGTTTATTTTTGCATACCAAGCAACCTTAACAACCCCGAAGTATAACTCTGACCTTGTTTCTTAAATCAGTCAGAACAGGTTAGGCTATGCTGCAGTAACAAACAAACCCAATGTTACAGCACCTTAAAACAACAGAAACTTACTTCTAACTCACTACACATGTACTGTTTGGCAGTTGGGAATTCAGCTTTACATCATTATTGCTATTAATTTGAGATTGGGGTTGATGGACCATCCACAAGCTGAAACACTGCTGAGGATGAGATGAGAGAAAACAGAACTACAGAGGATTTTACAATGATAATAAAATGTTCACCTGGAAGTGGCAGGTGAACTTCTGCTCACAGTTCATTGGCCACAGGTGGCCAGGAAATGTACTTCTATCATGTGTCCAGGAGATTCAGACCCAGAATAGTCCTTGAACAAAATTAATGCCTATTATGTAACACCTTTGTTTTAAAAGTACACAAGCTTACAAACAAACAGATAACTTCCCATGTTTTCCAAGATAAAGTTAAAATTCAAGTGCCATTCCTCCCATGAAGATACCTATAATCCCCCAATCAGAAGCAACTTCTTCCCTACTCCATATCTTTAGGGTGGCCCAACCATACAATTTGTCTTCTCAACACATTTGTCTTCTTTTTACTGAAGAATATTTATAATTTAGTCATAAGGCTAAAATGTACTTAAGAGATCATCTAATTCTTAAATCTTCCATATATTCTGCCAAGTCTTTCGTCATCTGTTTAAAAATCTACAGTTTGGGGGAGCTCACGCCCTCCCAGGTAACACATTCTACCCTTCCAAACTTGAACAACTCTCACTATTTAAATAGCATTACTAATAACACACTTAAAAAGCCTTCATCAGATGAAGCAAGAACCTCATGCCGTTTTTCCAAACGAGGAAACCAAGGCCCAATTTAGAGTGTAAGAAACTTTAGCAAGGAAATTAACAAAGAAGAGTTCTGGCTTAATTTATCTCACTGTGTTGCTTGGAGGCTTCTCAGCTCTGGACTGTGATAATCTCCTAAGAGACTGAGAGGGATGGAAAGACACCAAGGCAACCATCCTGCCTTGTTTACCGGAGAACTCAAGGGTGCCTTTTGCACAGCTGTGCTGAGTGAAAGTGTTTAGACAGAAGGCTGTGTGGTCCCGGACAGATGTGGCTGTGCCATGACTCATTGTCAGACTGTCAACCTGCACTGCTGTGAACAGCATACAATGTGTTCTGGGTGGCCGTTGAGCTGAGCAGTGAAGGAAGTCTGAAGAAGACTCCCATGCTACCAGCACAGAGGAGAAGAAAAGCCTACTACTGCACATGCTGTGTGGCTTGACCGTCTGCCAAGGGCAAGTAGCACCACCTCTGGGCAGAAGCATCCTTGGCATTTGCTGGTGATTTCTTCAGTTGCCCTGAGGAAGAACAGCTTTTGCAAGGAATATAAACTTTAGAGTCACTACCAGTTACTCACTCTGCAACAGGTCACTTCAATTTTATGAGTCTCACCTGTAAAATGGAGCAAGTAATACTTTCTCAGACTGTAATCAGGATTAGATGCTAAACAAACAGTGCCCTGAAATGGCCTGGCACAGTAAATCACAGCTCCTTCTAGTTTTTTATTTTTATTTTTTCAGACTAGAACAACTCAGGCCTTTGCACACTGGAGGCCCCACAGTCTTCTCCACAGGGCAACGAGTCCACTGGGCCCAGGGGAACACACCCATGCAGAGCCAAGTTCAGTTTCAAGGTCACATCAGCCAGGATTCCAGAATGACCTGCCCACGTGGTCCTGGATGCACTCCTAGGACCTTGCTTTCCCAAGTCTGTCATGTAGAATACAAAATACAGTGCTAGTGTGTGCACAAGGGCCAGCTATGTGCAGGAAGCAGGGAGGACTGGGCTGTAGTTGGATCATGGTCATGAGGCTGGTGCCCACAAGTGTTCTTGTGAGGCCCTTACAAGCAGGCACAATCAGGAGTAGGAAGAATGAGTGAACTCCAGGCCAAGGGACATCATTTTATACACTTACCTTGGACTTTACCTGTATTAGGGACAGAACTTGTTCTTATTTCTAATTCCAATCATCTCATCTTTTACCTGATTCTGAAGCAATAGTACTTCTTTCATTTTTATGACTGAATAATTTTCTATAGTATGTATATACCACAATTTACCTATTCATTCATTGATGGACATTTGGGGTTTTTTCCCATCTTTTAACTTGTGAATAATGTTGCTATGAGCATTGGTGTACAGTTACTGTTTGATTCCTTATTTTCAGTTCTTTGGGATAACCATTCAGGGGTGGAATTGCTGGATCATACAGTAATTCTATGCTTAACTTTTTGAGGAGCCACCAAACTGTTTTCTGCATGACTGAATAATTTTACGTTCCTACTACCAATAGATGAAGTTCCATTTTCTCCACATCCTTACCAACACTTGATATTTTCTGGTGTTTGTTTATTTGTTGTTTTTCATTACAGCCATTCTAGTGAGTGGAATGTGGAATCACATTATGTTTTTGATTTGCATTTCCCTAGTGACTAGTAAGCATCTTTTCGCATGCTTATTGGCCATTTGTGTATCTTCCTTGGGACAATGTCAGGGATTACTTTTAATGAAGTAGCCAACATGCTGAGAAAATGAAAGGGAAATAAAGGAAAAATAGCTTAAAATTATCACTAACAGGTATTTCTAGGATCTCTAACAGCATCCGTCTCTCATCTTTCTTCTAGCCTGCCTCCATGAAGCCACATGAGCAGTCGCCCCAACATCTCCCCGGCCTGAAGCTTAGGCCCCTTACACACCACTTGCCACTTACAAACCCTGCATGCCCCTCCTCCCACACCCATGTAAACACACCCCATTCTCATTTTCAGCCCCAGGATTGCATAGCAGCTAGAATTGGATTTCTCTATGGAATAACCCCAACTCCTGCTATTTATGCTGGTCAAGAGTCCCAACAAAACTATCGCTTAAGGGTATGCTATGCATACTCCCCAAAGGCTGAAATACAGTGGTAAGGAAATGAGGGCCACCAACTCCACTCAGATAGGCTGCTCCAGGCTTCACCCTGCTCCTTTCACTCTTGTCACCCATCACTTCCAGTACAGAAAAAGGAGCCGTAGAGATAAAACGACAAGCACCCCTCCTCTATTTACCATGTGGGAAACTGAGTCTGGGAGGATGAAACACTTACCCAAGGGTGCAGATCTAGAGCTTCTGTTCTCAACTTCCTAGGTCATGCTCCTGAGGCAACATTTAATGTAAAACCTCTACTGCCAGTACCACCACGTCAGGCCAAGACTTGAGTTAAGATGAGTTTATTCTGTGTCTTGATTTTCTCATACCAAATGAGGCTGACAATAATGACTCTTTCTACCTAAGAGAACTAACAAAATTTTATATATATATGCTTTGAGCTCCCTGGAAGGCAGTAAGCTATATAAATACCTGTGTATGGTTGTACTTACACTTTTTTTCATGACCTAGTTGAGGTGGAGAGCTGTTTTGGGACTAGGTGAAAACAGCACATACTAATTCTACTCATTTCTTTCTGCCTGGTCTAGTCGAATGTTTCCAGGTAATATGAGTCCCTTAACTCTAAAAAGCAAGGACTACTCTGTCCTGCCAGGTATATTACAGTCCCCCTGGCCCACAGCATGAGCCCATGGCTGTGCATCTGCCTTTGGGACTTACATTGTAAAAGTGACATCTAAGAGAATCCAGTGGTTGCTGAGACCCCTGGACTGACACCCAGAGTCCAGGGTTCAAAAGGCCACCCAAAAGCAGGGTAAGAACTTAAGATACCTCCTTGCTCTAAGCCTCAGTTTTTCCCCCAATAAAATGAAAGGGCTGGACTAGACTACCAGATTTCAATTTTTTTGAACATCAAAAGTCCTGAAAAATTAAACTCATGCCAAGCTGGACACAGGGTGCACACCTATAATCCCAGCGACTCAGGTAACTGAGGCAGGCAGAAAGATCACAAGTTCAAGGTTAGTCTCAGAAACTTAGGGAAACCCTGTCTCAAAATAAAGAATAAAAAGGATGGGGATGTAGCTGAGTGGTAAAGTTCCCCTGGGTTCAATTCTCAGTACAAAAACAAAAAAAAAAACAAAAAAAAAAAACACAAAAAAAGCAACAACAAAAAAAACCCAACCAAATTAAACTCATGTCAATTCCCGTGTACACGAGCGGATAGGAATGGAGCCACTCTGACCAAAGGGCCCTCCCCTCTCCCCACCTGGAACTATTTGTTTAGAGTCCATGATGTCACTAGTATGAAACTCTTCTGATTAATACGTGTGTGTGTGTGTGTGTGTGTGTGTGTGTGTGTATTCATTCTATGGTTCTCTATCATGAGACTAACCAGTTATATCTATAAAAGATAAGAGGTCTATAAGCAGGGTATCAGGATGACAGCGGCAGGAATGTGGAGGGTGGAGTAGGAAAGTCATTTGGACCCACAGAGCTCCTACCTCCATTGTCTTCCGCCCCCAATTCCCAAAGAGGAAACTGAGGCCAGACTGTTAAGATCTAAACTTTGTAACTTTTTGACCCAGGAAGTTTTGAGAATCATAATAAGGAAATGATTATAGAGTGCTTTGAGCTCTTCAAAGACAAGCAGTATTTAAAATACAAGGTATTATTACCTCCATAGAGCTCTCTTTTGATTACCACTGTGCTTGAAAATGTGGGCAGACCACTTTTATTTTTCAAAACTCAGGTGTTTAAAAAAAATATTCACATGTACAATACCTACACTCAACTCTTATAAGCTAATTCTCAGCTTCCTTGTCACTGGATAAATTAAATGTTCAAAGAGATATTGTATTAGCTTTATCAGCTAACTTGGCAGAGTTCCCATTAAAGACATCTATCCCCTCCAGCTCACTCTCTGCTCCCGTTATTTGAAGGACTGATAGATTAACAGTGAAAACAATATTATATGTGGAGTTTTAAGTGCAAGTATCAAATATTATTCCATAGATGTACAAGGTAGGAACTTGTCTCAGAAAGACCCTGAATAAATCAGGGTAGGCCTGGGGCTAGTAGTTTCCTTGATTCAAGGTCTGCTGTTGAATCCCAGAAATCAATTAAAAAAAAAAAAAAAGCAGCATGTTCTTTCACAACTCAGCTGCCTCAGCACTCAGCTTTTCCCGGAAGAGCACAGAACTGAAAGTCAGAAGACCCAGTTCAAGTCCATTTCTTTTGTTCATGGACTGGTTGAACTTGGAGAATCATCATGGTTCTCTGGTCCTCGGTTTTCTCATCTATAAAATGGGGGAGCCTCCCTGCCTAGTGTCCTTCGCTGGATCACTCTGAGGGTTATAATGATGCAGAAAACTCTGTGTGACCTTGCATAAGTGGAGGCTAAGAGCACAGGCTCTCCAGGGAATCAGACAGACCTTGGTTCAAATCCCTGGGCTGATACTTACTAGCTATGTGACATCAAAGAAGTTGTTTATCTGCTCTGAATCTTTATAGTTCCTCACCAGAGATATAAGGTTATTAATAGTATTTTTCTTAAGGTGTTGTTTTGAGAATTTAAAGCACAGGGGCTGGCCCATAGTAAAGGCTCATGGTGTTAGCATTTATTGAAGAGCTGTAACACTCCACGTGCCCAAGGGGTTACTGATGTTTCCTCCCAGTTCTGCTTTTAGTGCACAACAGAGCTAAAGATAACTGAATATCTATTGTCTCTGAAACGCCTGGGTGCTCTTGCTAGAATGAAGGGAAAAAGGAAATACATTGTGCCCCAGAATGGGGCTCCAGAGAAATCCAAAATGAGCTGCGGTCTAAAAGCGACTTCTCTCCAAGCCTATTTTTAACTGGCTGTGAACTTCTCTAATACGCAAAGAGTGATGCTGGTCTCCCTGAATAGCTCCACTGACGAGCAGCTGCCCGCGTCTGCTACTATGGGAATTTATGGAGCTCTGGTCTCACACTTCATTAAAGAAATATATGATGGTGCTGAGACAGGGGGCCAGACACCTATAACTCTTGTCCTAGTCTCCCAGTTATAAATTTCAGTGCCTCATTCATTGAGTGAAGAGGAGTGAAGAAATTTTATCACCTGTTCCTTTGTAGTGAGTTTTTCTTTTTTTAAGTTATTTGCAGCAGACAACTTTATTAAGAGAACAACAAACAAAAACCCTAGCCAAAAGCACACTTCCAAATTTCTTAGGGATTCTTTCAGTTGCAAGTAACAGAAAACTGCACCAGAGTTGTTTAATAAATGGAAGTTTAAATTTTTCACATAAAATATTCAGAAGTGGATGGTTGCTGATGCTAGTTCAGAGGTTCCATACTACCTCTGGCAATCCATTGTCAAAATTATCTGTTTTTTTTCTTCACAGTTACATTCTGGCTGCTCCAGCTCCAGCCATCATATGTACAATCTAGTAAAAAGGAAAATGGTGGCATCTATGTCAGAAAATCAAAAATGTTTCTGAGGATCCCAGATCAGTTTTACCCTTTTATCTTTTCAGCTAGATTTATTTCGGATGGCCACCCCTGTTTCGAAAGTGAGTAGGAAAAAAAGTGCTGGTATGAAAGTAAGATCAACCAAAAATGTTGACTGCAGTTCTTATTATTTTTACTAAAAAATCTGCTATATGAAGAAATAACAGTGAGTGGTTAAATAATGGGTCAAGAAACATGCATGGATATCAAATTCTCTTTGACTCAGCCCATCTATCAGTCTTTTCTAAGCCCCTCCCCAGGTGTGACTCCCCATCCCCTTGCTGACCCACAGCATAGTCCTGTAGTTCACATTACCTCCTACACTCGACTTTCTACTCACATATCTGTTTTCCTGGCTAGTATCACCCACTGGTGACAAACCATGCACCTTATTCATCCTTCTCTGGGCTACACAGCCCCTGTAGCACCTTGGTCAATCTATAAATAATTGTTGCTCTGTTTGTTGAAGATGTTTTCAAGAAAACTTCCAGAAAATATAAGTCATTTATTTCCCAGGACACACATATATGTATGTGAAGGCTTTCAAATCAATCTTTTGAGTTGCTCTATTTAAAAAACTAGCACCAAAGTTGTTTAGATGACAAAGCCTACCATGTACAAAAACATATTGATGTGGTTTCCTTAATGCAAATCAAAGAATTCACAGGAATTATTTTTATTAGGTTTAGTCTGAAATATCACAAGTTAATGTCTAGCATATTAAATCTGTTCTTTGTTCTGAAGTATTTGACCTAGACAAAGAGTGAATAACAAGACCAGAGAATTGTGTTAAAAAAAAAAATGAGGGGGAAGATTAGGGACTGGGTGGGGTCAGAAGCACGCTACTAGGTGACAGGGTAAGGGTTTCTGAAGTGGCTTTGATTGACGTCTCTGTCTGCCTCAGGATGGCCCCAATTCCCTCTCCTGGATTTCTTACTGACTCTGCCTTCCAAACCCCAGTTGAGCTTGTTCTTTGTGCTCCGCCTTGGAAAATGAGCATGGTTCTGATATGCATACCTGTGATAGGCACGGCATGAGAGAAGTCCTGACATCAGAATCGCCTAGGACACTGGGATCCAAGCATGTGAGATTGCAGGAGTGGGCAGGAGGGTCTGATGCTGGGAAAACAAGTAGGGATTCCATCATAGCTAACAAGGGCCTTAAACATGAGGCTAAGCTGTTTGGAAGTCATTGCACCAGTGACTTAAGGCCATTTTTGTGTGGAGAATCACAGACACCAAGCTGTTGTCTTACAAATTCCCTCTGATAACAGCCACAAGAATGGAACAGAGAAAGGAAGGCATGGAACCAGGGCGTCTGTTAAGAGGCTATTATAATCATCTAGCCAGACATGAGATAGATCTGTGTGAAGGTGGTAGTAGCATATGGCGGAGGCCACTGGTGAAGAGCACATCATGACACTGAAGTCAGATACTAAAAATCAGTATCACTCAAGAAGGACCAGCTTGGTAACCATTTTTAGACTGACTTTCCCTCCTTCGCTGCTTTGCTTACTCCTATTGCCTGAAATGGGATTCTCCAGTAAAATAAAATAATACATTCCTGCACCTCACCTCTGCCTCTGGGAAACTGAGGCTAAGCTAATGGACAAAAGTGAAAGCACCATTTGCACAGTTCATTGGAGGGACAGGCAAGGATATTTGCTATAGCACTAGTTGTAGTTGAAGATAAAAGGGAGGGAAAGGAGATTATCTAAAAGACCAACAATTTCAATAACTGCACATCCGTGCAATGGAACACCATTCAACTGTTAAAAACAACTAAGTGTGTCTTTATGGGCAAGGTAGTTTGGCAAGGATGCAAAGGATCTAGCAGGTTTGTTTAAATAAAATGAGGGCCTGTACTTTAAACAAATATGGCTCTGGTTGTGCATTTCTGGGGATTATGGTTGACTACACAATACATTTGGCCAGGAGAGTGAAGGCAGAAGTGTTTGCAGCAGCTCCTGGTAACCCTGCTGAAAGATTATGCATGTTGCTGAGCCCAGTGGCATGTGCCCATAATCCCGAGGACTCGGGAGGCTGAGGCAGGAGGATTGCAAGTTTGAGGCCAGCCTGAGCAATTTGGTGAGATTGTGTCTCAAAATAAAAAATAAAAAAGGCCAGGGATGTAGTAGTAAAGCATCCCCAGGTTCAATCCCCAATACCACGGGGAAAAAAAAAAGATGAGTGTGTTCATTTGTCTCTTCTGTCAACCTCTTCTCTGGAATGCTAATGTGATGGTGAGAAGTTTTGTCGCCATTTTGGACAAGAGGGTAAGACCCACACCGCAGGGATAGCAGAGAAACAAGATTTACAGGAATCTGGTTCTTGAGCATTTTGTAGAGTGGGATACCACTTTAACTGGACTCTATTCCTCTGGATATTTTCAGAAAAATAGAAAGATGCTTCTACCTTTGTTCAATTATGCTTTATTTTGGGTCTCTGATCAATAATCTAATACTAACTGACACATTATTATGTACTTTACAGAAAGGGACTGGGGGAAAAAATTCCTTTTTTCTTTTCCCCTTTGTATTCTGCTTTAAAGTTTTTAAACTTGGCACAATTTTTACTTTTATTTATTTTTTGACATTTTTGTATTGTTGGGTTTTGTTTCCTCACATTGGAGATTGAACCCAGGGGAGATTTTGCCACTAAGCTGCATTACCAGTCTGTTTGTTTGTTTGTTGTTGTTTTTTTGTTTTTGTTTTTGTTTTGAGTTAGGGTCTCTATCAGTTGCTGAGGCTGGCCTTGAACTTGTCACCCTCCTTCTGCAACCTCCCAACTCACTGGGATTACAGGTGTGCACCACCATGCCCAGCTCTGCTTTTTTAATAGGACTTTGCACTTGATTAAAATTTAATAAAGATTGGGAAGGCAGAGGGAAAGGGTTTGAAGGTGACATTGAGGTGAGGTGTGCCAAAGGCCACACAGTGACAATCACAGAAACTGTATTCTGAGGACAGAAAGGCTTGGGGCTGGGGATATAGCTCAGTTGGTAGAGTGCCTGCCTTGCAAGCACAAGGCCCTGGGTTCAATCCCAGCACCACACACACACACACACACACACACACACACACACACAAAGGCAGATGGACACATTTATGATCAGGTTTTCCTGAGCTTCCCCGTCTGTGGTAGGCAAAACAATGGTGCGCATGGATGCCTGTGTTCCCATCTCCACTTCTGTGCCTATGTTACCTTACATAGCAAAAGAGGCTGCAGATGTGACTCAGCTAAGAATCTTGAGATGGGAGGTCATCCTGAATTGGGCCCAGTAGAATCACAGTGTTCTTACAAAAAGAAGGGAAGCAGAAAGGTCAGTGCCAGAAAAGTTGATGTGACTATAACAGTCAAGGTCTGATTGAGGTGGGGCCAGAAGCAAGGGAGTATGGACAGTCTTCAGAAGTTGTAGGCAAGCAGACTCTTCCTTCTCACTGCCAGAAGAAACATAGCCCTGCCAACCCACTCTAGACTTCTGACCTCCTGTACTATAAGATAATAATTTTTATTGTTTTAAGTCACAGATTTTGTGGTAATGTGTTAGCACAGCAATGGGATACAGGTATGCCTACCTGATATAAGGAGACCAAGGATCTCCATTCAAATCTGTGGGTTCTAGAAAAAAGGAGTACTTGTAGGTACAATTCAATTCTCTCTTGCAGCAGGGTCTGAGTGTCCCTTCCCTTTCTTTCCTTAAAGTCTAGGCATGTCATGGAGCGGGTGCTGAGCATACATAATCCACAGAGCCTCCTTTAGACCCCAGAATGATTCCACCAGGGCTGCAGGTACTGCTTTAGACAGTGCACACAAATAAAGTCTTAAAAACAATTCAACTCTCTTCATGTTACCAAACCACTGTTCTGGTTTAAAAAAAAAATCCAGGTTATAAGTTTCAATGAAAGAAATCATGCCACTATTGACTTCTTGAAAATAAAATTACACTTTTAAATAATTCAAGCATTCCCTTAGAACAACATCCAAGTGACAGGTGGACCAAATGAGGTTAGTCATTTTAAGCTCCCCAAAGGAAACTACATGCCCACTAAGTTTTACCCCCCATGAACCCACCTTGTAGTCCCTGGTAACCACTAATCTGCTATTCATCTCTGTGGATTTACCTTAGCTGTTTCCTATGTATGGAATCATTCAATATGTGACCAATATCTGGCTTCTTCACATGGACCATCTGGCTTTTTCTCATGTTCTAGCACGTATCAGCACTCCATTCCCTTTTATAGCTGAAAAACATTCAATTGTATACAGGTACCACAATTTGTTTAAACAGGGTCCATTGAGGGACATTCAAGTTGTTTTCCACCTTCTAGCTATTGTGAAAAGTGTAGGTGTGAGTGTTGTTTCAAGGTGTGTTAAGGGGGGAAAAAAAGGACTGGTGACTTGTACATCAGACTGATGATCAGAAATATCCAAAAAGCTTTAAAAAGCAGATAGATTCTGGAGCCCACCACACACATCCTGACTCAAATTCAGACAGTGGCACCTGGTATTCAAGCTCCCTAGGCAGCGGTCGGTGAACACCAAAATCTGATGACAACAGTTATAAAACCGATCAACAAAGGGCTCATTCTTTTATGTGATATTATGTGAGTGGGCAACTACGTCCTATGGTGTAATGCCCAAGTTAGCATAAGAAGCCTTCGTACTTAGTGATGGATGCCCTAATCCCTTAAATAAGAGCCTTTCACTCCAACTGAAGGCTGAGTCTGAGTGGGTAAATCCTTTGAGAGAGAGTCAATAATGAAAATTAATATAGTTTTAAATAACTGATGTTAGATACGAGTGGACTTAAAACAGTCTGAGACAGGCGAGTTGAGGTGGGAGGGACATTTGCTCCTGACAAACATTGAGGGGAAAGGTGCATTGCGCTCAGCTCCTTGTACCAGAAGTGTGCCTGGCACTGAATCTATCCCACCGGGTGAAGGTCAAGTGCTCAGAGAGCCGGCTCTTGTTCAGTGAAAGCAGCCTGCATCCCACTGGCCTGATGTCATTTACCTATAGAGGAGATGGCTCCAGGTACCACAGCTATGTGAAAAGTAACTGAACACCACAAATGTCTACAGACCTGGGCTCATCAATAAGCCTTTTCAAGAATATGTCTTCTCTGCATCTTGAATGCAGTGTGTTCTCTCTTCTAAAATACAAAATGATTTTTTAAAAAAAGTCTGTGTCCAGTTCTTTTCTCTTTTCCTCATCAACATGGATATCCACAAATGATGAAGAAGATCTTTCTAGGTTCTTCTGAGAGTCCTTTGTTTCCTTTTGAGCTCCTGTGACTTCCTCTGCTGGAGGGGTGCTCTGTCTGGGTGGTACATACATGTGTGATATGTATAGATCTCCCTGGCCCAGCATCTGCTGTTAGAAGTCATTTCAGGGGTGGTGCAGGGTTGGGGGTGGGAATCATGGTTTATGGAACCAGGAACAGTAAGAAGCAGAAAGATTACCGTTATGTTTTGTCCAAGTGAATGGAGTAAATTCTCACTAGTCCATTTTGAGGAAAATCAGTAACAGTATTTCTTCTCAAACCCCAGCTTGGCACTGCACCATGGCTTCCAGAAATGTTTCTCTATGTGGATTTGGGAAGATCTACTCTTGGTTGCACTTTTTACAGTTTTCCACCCTCTCTACCATCTCTCTTAGTGTAAAATGGCAGTTTTACAATGTGATTTCTACCTCTTTTCTGCACCCCCACAACACCAGCTTCAGACTGCCACTTCGAGCCAGAACCAGACTCTGATGCCAGAAGGCAAGGCTCAGAACTCTCTCTGTGATGCTAATTTGGGCAAAGCACTCCCCCACTCCCCCTGTAAGGCAGGTCACCTGCCCGCTCCTCCTCGGAGCAGCAGGAGGGAGAGAGGTCACGCCCTGCTCAGCTAGTCCTAACTGAAGAGATCAAAATGCCTTTGGAAGCTGAAGGGAGGGGAAAAAAAAAAAAGAGCAAGTTCTTTCTTTGTAAGGATCCTAATAGGAAATGAAGCTTGATGCTTGACATTGGAGCATAGAGGAGTAATAAAGAGATGAAAGGTGATACGAATCAGTCCAGTCTTCAACTACATTCATCTTTAGACACAGTTTCCCTCCAGTGGCAACCTAGCAGCTGTCTTTTTTTTCTCCCCCTCATTTCTCTTTCTTCTTTCCCTGAAACACATCTTAGAAAGAGAAAGACTTTCTAATGAGGCAAGACAAGCAAGACATTAGCCCCTAGCACCAATTTTAGCTCGGGCACTTGAAAGCATCCTAGTTAGTCAGTGAATGCTACCTGCAGGGCCCATCTGCTTGCCTTTTGAAATGTTTGGCCCTTACTTTGAAACTTTTTTTTTTTTTTAATCACTAAGCATTCTCTTTATCAAAAGAGCTTTTTTCTAATAGGCAAAGGGTGGGACTGCCTAAATATTCCAAAGCCAAATTTGCTCTAAGCAAAGGAAGACAGCAATGTTTCCTAAATTTATAATGTGTAACTCTCCAAAACATTTAGTTCATTTTTGTTCACTTCCTGAATGCATGCTATGCCTAGGGTGGGGGTGTGGGGGCAGGGAAACAGAGAAGAATTAGATACAGTCCAGACCTCTAAGAGTTGAGTCTGGATGGGCAGAAAAACACATGCCCACTAATAACTTCAATACGAGACAGAAAGTGAACGTTGTATCCCTCATCAGGGACAGAGACAGAAGAGGTGGGATAAGAAGGCATTACTATTGGAATCCCTTAGGCAGATTTTTCAAAAAGTGGAGCCCCTCCGCACATGAACTTCTTATACAGAATGACTTTGCTTATTTATTTGTTGACTGTTTGGTTAGTTGTTGGGGGATAGGAGATGGGATATGAGAAGCCTCGGTCTCATTTTCTTCCTCTCTCCATATGTTATGCATTAAAATTAGATAGATAGATGATAGATAGATAGATAGATAGATAGATAGATGATAGATAGATAGATATAAATATATTTCACTAGATGTATTTCTGGCTAAAGTTTGATACTCTGGGCATATCATGCATTCAGGAAGTGAACAACAAGTTCACACATCATAAATTTAGGAAATACTTGTCTTCCTTTGCCTAGAAGAAATAGTTTTGGAATATTTAGGTAGTCAACATCTTGCCTCTGCTAGAGTGAGCTCTTTTTATATAGAGAATGCTTAGTTACTTTTTAATTTTTTTAAATCAACTAAAATATTTAAGTGATACTGAAATAATGAGGCAACCAAGGAAAATAACCCAATTGATGAATTCATTCATTTATTCAGCAAATATTTACTAAAGGCCTATAATGTGCCAGGTACTCTGTCTGCTCATGTAATGGTGAGCAAAAAGACAGTCAATGTCTTTGTAGAATGTATGCAAGAATTGGTGGAAGCAGACTTAAGCCAATAATTATGCAAAGATTCTATTACAACAAGAATAGTAAAATTCTAGGAGGTCTTGGGGACAAGGGGGATTTGGTCCAGCTTAGGTACATAGGCCAGGCTATCGAAGGAGATTTGGTGGATAAGAACCATTGTGCTCAATACTGACGGTTGTGGATGATTGGGGTCTTGAATGGTGATAGAAGAAGGGAGCTGCATTTAAAGGGCAGCATGTGCACGCGGGCAGCAGGCCAGAAAGGGAAGGCCATGGGCTGTGTTTCCAGGCAGTGCAGGAGCCACTGAAGGTTTCTGAGTGGTGGGACATCAGCTGCATTTTAGAGAAATGAGATAGGCAACATAATAGGAATAGGAAGGAGGGATAGACAGAAGAAAGGCAGACCCTTGGACAGTTACAAAAATAACAAAGAAAAGCTAGCAATGGCAGTGGGAATGGCAAGAATAAAATGGAGTACGAGGCATTGCTGATCTATAATCCGCAATGAATTTGGCAATACCTAGATGGTGAGAGGCTAAGTTTAAAAACTGGTGAGAGAGCCATGGTGGCACACACCTGTAATCCCAGCAGCTCAGGAGGCTGAGGCAGGAGGATCACGAGTTTAAAGCCAGCCTCAGCAAAAGCGAGGTGCTAAGCAACTCAGTGAGACCCTGTCTCTAAATAAAATTCAAAATAGGGCTGGGGATGTGTCTCAGTGGTGGAGTGCCTGAATTCAATCCCCAGTATCCCTCCCCACATGAAAAAAAAATGGTGAGAGAGGGAAGAATAAGAGACAATTCTGACTTTTCTACCCTGGGAACATGGTGATGGTAGGGAGTAGGAGAGAGGCTGGATTTAATGGAAAATTCCATTTGTAAATACCAACAAATTAACCCAGCTACTGAGATGAGGACATTCTCCTTATAGGTGGCCTTATCCTTGTTTTCTCTCCACCCCATCCTCTGTGCTTAGCACTCTAGATTATAGACAGCAGATTGTAAGTCACCACAATTTTTGATAAATTAGAAAACAAATCCCAGAATATGATAAGAAAATTCATTTTCCATCCAAAGGCCTGGTTAGTGATGGGCAAGGACCGTAGTGAAATTGTGGAACCAACGCTCAGCCAAGCACCTTTTGCTACCTTGCCATTTGCCATCTGTGACCTTGGGAAAGTCATCTCACTTCCCTAAGCTCCATTTTCCTCATCTGAAGGAAACTAGGGATAATTACACCTACTCTGTCTACCTCAGCAGAGCACCAAATGCCTCAGACAGAATCCAGACAAGAGGGGATGAGCTTCTGCCTGAGCGAGGACAGCAAATAAAGGTGGAGAACATGAGCTCCAGAAAGCAACTAAGTGGAGAGGGGACCCAGAGTGTGTGAGAGACCAGAAAGAATGTCTGGCCTGTGAGTGACACAGGGACTTTACTTACTTTTCACTGCATCAAGAGCAGACTTTAAGACTACAACTCAGATCCTTAAAAATATGTTTGAGAGAAAGGAAAAGAGGAGTCTGTCCTTATTGTACCAGAGAGTGTGCTGGTTGCTACCCATTATCCAGTCTGCCCTCTTCTGTGACTTCCCTGGTTTTGGGCTGTGCACAAAATCAGCCAACAACACATGAGCTTCCTATCCTTCCCTGTAGCTTCATATGCCCACGTGAGTAAGTCCTGGCTGTCTGAAATCAGCAGGTATGTGTGTGTGCGACTTTCAGAAACTCTCTTCAGAAGGAAACCCCTTTTCCTTTCTTTGACTCACACTGCAGAGGTAATGGCTGAAGCTCCAACAGCCATATTTGTCCTTGAGATGACCTTGTGAATGGCAGCCACACAGGAGATCAACAAAGGAGGAAAAACCTGGGCCCCTGATCTGTGGGTCTACCTCAGACTGTCTGCCTCCGGTGTCTTTCATGTGATTGTATTAGTTTCTTGTTACAGCTCTGACAAATTACCATGAATGTAGAGGCTTAACACAACACAGTGTGTTTTTAATCTTAACAGTTCTGTACAACACAAGTCTGACAGGGATCTCACTGGGCTCAGACCAAGGTTTCAGCAGGGTGCATTCTTTCTGGAGGATGTTAGGGAAAATCTGTTTCCTTGTTTTTTCCCAGCTTCTAGAAGACGGCTGCCCACATTCCTGGAATCTTGGCCACCTTCTTCCATCTGCAAAGCCAATAGTGTAAGCCAATCCTCCTTGTGCTGCTACCACTTTGGTTCTCTCTTCTGATTCTGTTCCACTTTTAAGGACCCCTAAGATAATTTAGGATCAATCTCCCTATTTTTAAAGTCAGTTTATTAGCCATTTTAATTCCATCTACCTTCTTAATTTCACTTTCCCATATATAGGGATTGGGGTTTAAAACAAAGAGATCTTTTCGAGACCACAGTAGTCGAGAGAGAAACTTCTGTCTTATCCAAGCCATTATTTTTAGATCTTTGTTGCTTACAGCTGAGCCTAATCTTAGCTGGTACAAGAATGCATTTCTGTAACAGACGTCTGCTGAATACCCACTGCTGTGCCATGGTAGTCCTGGTCATGGCCTAATTATTCGGAAGATGCAAATACCTGCAGTCCTTCAGATGCTATGAAACTCACCTTGCACAGCATCTGCTCATGTGTCTACATGTCCACCGTTGCCTGATGTCATTCTCTGACACACAGCAGAAGGAGGCTGTTCACCATGAATGCATCTCAATCCCTTCTCCCCAACACCTGCAGACTTGCCTCAGCAAAGAGGAGGAAACCCAGGCCTTGAGCCAGGAAGGGTTCTACCCAAGATCCCACAGCAAGCTTGTGGTATTGCCAGGATTAGAACCTAGGTCTCTGAATACCACTGCAGAATCACATTTTTCTTCTTCAAGTCATTCTAGATTTTTCAAGGAAGGATGTGATAGACATACTGCTACAGCTCCATAATTATCCCAAGCACCCAGTTCATGAACCTTGACAGAGGTTACAGACCATGTTCACGTCTATCACAATTATTCAAATGATATCAAATGTTTAAAGCATTGCCTAGACTTTCTGTATTCTTTTTCTAGCTCTGGAGTATACAGAGTAAAATTCTCAAGTGTGTAGACTGTTTTCCCTGCCTCTCATATCCCCTCGCACATCTATTTCTCATATTTGTTAAGTAAAGATACTTTAGGACTGAATACTACTTATTGGTAACATGGAAGAAAAAGATACAGTGCCATCTCTGACTTTGCTTTTATCTGTCTGGGTGTTAGCATTTCCATCTTAGAAATGGAGCAACAGCAAATACACCTCAAAATAATTGCAAGGAGCAGTTAATAAAATGCATTCTATAGCATATTATCATGCAAAGTGTCATCTAAATGCTAATAATAAAACATTGAGCAACTAGGAATCTTGCTTGCCCATTTGGCTCTGAGTCACACTCCCTAGTAATTTTGAGTGAAAGTGAGAGGAAGTAGAAGCAGGTCAGCATATGGAGCCCAGAAGTGCCTGGTAACCCACCTAGCAGAATGTGCTAGAGAGCCAGTAGGCTAGGAAGACCTTCACCAAGACATCGCCCAAGCTCTTACTCTGTTCTTAAGGATCTGATTTCCCAAGCTCTCTTTAGCAACTGCTTACGGAATACATATTTCATGTCATTGGAAAGAACTTCTTATGCATTTAAGGTTACTTTGCTTTGGCTCCGCTTTCAGTGGAAGTGGTAAAAGGCTATTCACACAACCCCATACACCGATGTACCTCCATATTCCCACTCATACCATAACATTCTTCCTTAGACCTGACGGCCAGTTTTGAGATGGATTTCCCATGACACTTTCCAATGCTCATTGCATTTCTTCATAATTGTGGTGGGTTTGTTGTTGTTGCTTTGATGCAAGAGTGTTTTATGGAGGGGGTTTTACAGTAAAATCATGCAAAGCTGACTAAAACACCAAAGTTACCACCCTCCTCTTAATTGCTCACCATCAAGATTTCTATGGTTTTTGATAATGTCCCTAGGCTTGAATTCTTCTCTTTCTGCAACAAAAAAAGTCCCCTGAGAGAGAAAAAAGAGAGAGAGAAAGAGAGAGAGAGAGTTTTACAGTGAAATAAAATAAAATGCTGTAGATCATACTGGGCACACCTGTAATCCCAGTTACTCAGGAGGCCAAGCAGGAGGATCGCAAGTTCCAGAACAGCCTTGGCAATTTAGTGAGCCTGTCTCAAAATAGAATTAAAAACAAAACAAAACAAAAAAAAAGACTGTTGCTATAGATCAGAACTGTATAGCTGGATGGAATCTTTGAGATCACATCTTCCAAATTTCTACATTTTGCACAAGAGAATACCTAGACTCCAATATAGACCTAGACTCCAGTCTGGCTAATGTTACACAGTTATAGTGTTGAGACAGAGAACTGTAAACAAGGCCTGAGAAATTTTGATGATAATGTGTCACTGAATACTATTGAATTTAAGGTAATTTCTAATTTTTGCATTCTCCACCTAATACTTTCTGATGTTTGTATGGTACTCTGATATTTATTTTGAGCATAAGTAGTCATCCCCCTTCTTGCATAATAGTTATTTACTGTTCTTCTGTCAGATAACTCATTTTTTCCTCAATTAAGCATAATCCCACGCATTCATGTCAACTCTTCTAATTTATGGGGTCATGCTAAATTCTAATTCCACTTCATTTGGCTTTGTCTTACAGTTACGGAGCAGCTTCTGTGAGCCACGCACTGACACGTCAGTATTTCATCTGACCCTCAAAACTACCCTGTTTGGGGAATATTATTATTCTCAGTTAAGAAGTGAAGCAAAATGAAGTGCAGAGAAGTTAAACAAGACTCAAAATGGTCCATTTGCTGAGCTCAAAGTCTTCTAATTTGTGCTCATGATGGCAAATGACCTCTCACATAATATCTGCCATCCTAATTTTCTTATAGTGGTAAGTTAGGAAATGATGTTTCTTTTCCAATATCCCAAACAGGGGTATAAATATTAAGTAGAATAATTAGCCAAGGCTGGAACATTGAAACTGTCATAAAATTCTTAAAGTCAAAAATGAGCGATAATTTTAATATTCCCAAAAATGTATATTGATGAGAAGAAAATGTGACTTTTCCTTTGATGTATGGATGCAGTTACACAAGCAGGGCAGAGAATCCTGAGGGTGGAGAGTGGAGGCCTGAGTCTGAATGAAGAAGGACTGATGATTTCTAAGTGGGGTCAGGCAAAGTGTCTCGAAAAGGGACATATCATCTAGGTTTCCATGAATGGTAGATTCAGATAGAAAGATGTCATTTTAGCTAGATATCATGACCAGGGCCCCCGTGGGAGGAAGGATCAAGGAAAGGGATTGAACTGAAGAATGCCTGAAGAAACTGGAAATAATTAGCTGAAAAAAAAGAGAGAATTCTGTGTTTCTGTGTATCCAAAGGTAAACAAATGAACGATAGATGAGATTTGCTCTGAACGTAAGATTCCAAAAGGTCAGTTAAGTGGACCCAAGATCATGGAAGGAGCCAGAAACACAGGACTAGGACACAGCAAAGAAAAGGCACAATAAGACCTCCTCAGTAATGGCACAGGTTTTCCCCTGGAGTGCTGGCAAATCCATCGGGGACATATTCAGGGAGACGATGGGAGGCTCATCCCCTACACTGGGTTGTGGGAGGAACTTCTGAACTCTCTGGGCTCAGCTCAGATTGACTCCAAGGACTCTTCCACTTCTGAATTTCTAAGATTCCAAAAGTAAGCGAAAAGACTGTGAGCAAACTTCTAAACTTGTGAGCTGCTGCAAGGGAGATTGGATCTCCTCAGGGGACCGACCAACCTGGCCAATGATATTCGCTGTTACAAGAAAGGGAAAAATTTCAAGACCTCTTTCAATCTAAGAGTTTAGTGACTTGTGTTAAATGACACCTGGACAGGATGACAAGTTTGGACCATGGTGCCCAATTTGTGTCTTAACATTTTTTATCCTCCAAAAAATTCTTTGAAATACTCTAATCTTCCTTCCAATCTTCCATTAGAGTTCATATTTCCTACATTTTTTTTCTGATTGTTGCCCTGTAAGTAAATTTTGTGCAAAATATATGTGATACCCAACTTGTACTTTCATTGAATATATTCCATGGGTATCTTCAGTAAATGTTGCCAACAGTGCTAATTTTTAAACAATTACACATAATCACTTACATTTTTGTAGCCTTGTGAAAGCTTTATGACTTTGTTTACTTCTTGAGCAAGCCCATGATGCAGATGGTCCTATCATGAGTTTAAGAATGAGGAGGTCAGGCCTACAGGAAGGCATACAGTCAGTCTGAGGTCTGCTCCAGTGGGCCTCACACTCCAACTGTGACACCTCCACCCCCAGTGACTCAGGGCACTGTAGCATTGCCACACTTTTCTGAGGAGGAAGTTGAGACAACAGAAGGTCAACTGATTGGTCCTAAGATCACAGAATTCTGTTTGTAACAGGGTTGGGTTAGCTTTGAATTAGTGGCCAGAGATTTTTTTTTTTTTTCATGTTGGGTATTAAACCTAGGACTTTGTACTTGCTAGACCAGTATTCTACACACTCACACACTGAAAATCACCTGTCAGCTGCACCAGGTCACTCATTTTGTGACCTAAAAGACATCAGATGACTTGTCTGAGTATCTCACC
Source organism: Glaucomys volans (assembly GCA_020662805.1). NCBI lineage: Eukaryota > Metazoa > Chordata > Mammalia > Rodentia > Sciuridae > Glaucomys > Glaucomys volans. Next base: position 36,806 of record JAJEJO010000503.1, read on the forward strand.
ACACTCCTTGAGTCCCCAGTTGATTACCCTGGAGGCTATAATAGATTTCTTACAGTTAATAAGCAAAAGAATGAAAATGAAGATCCATTTCTTGAAAGTATTATTATTCCCATTTGACCCTCCTGACCAGCAAATCACACCTTGCTGGGTTATTAAATACTGGTATCATCTTCCCAAGTATCTTATTTATGGTTCTTTGTACCTCAAATTAACATTGGGTTAAATTCTCTAGTAAGAATGACATGGAAATTGAATTATTATCAAAATGCCTGAAGAACAAACAAATCCTATCTTATGGTCACTTCTCTGAGATCTCCCATGTTTCTTCGTTTCAGTTACATGGTTTACCTTTGTCCCCTAAAAATACCCTGGCTTTCCCACCTTCAATCCTTTATTCACCTCATCATCTCTACCTGGAATTCCCCTTCCCCATTCTCCATCTGTCAAAACCTTACTCATCTTTTAAGGGCAGCTCATGTCACCCTGTGTGAAATACTGCCTAATTAGCCCAGTTGGGATGAACCTGTCCTTTCTCCAGTTCTTATTTCATTAAGTCTTGCAAAGCAGGGTGTTTTTAAATCACATGTCTTTCTCCTACATTAGACTGTGAATTTTTGAGGGCCCAAATCAAGTGGGATTCACATGGGCCAGGTGCACAGAGTGCTTACAATATGCACTTGACATATATTTACTGAATGAATAAACTTAACTTCAAATGCCATTTCTCCTTTTTCCTTTTCTTATCAGACATTCAAAGATTTTCAACATCTTCCTGACAGATCTTTCTGTCAGGGAGACAGGAAGATTGTGTCTTTCTGCTTACAATCTGTACCCCTTTTCTGCAAATATTCCATAAAGGGTAAGCAAGCTGCTTCTGCAAGAAAACATTTGCCAGGAATTACTAGAAATGGTGTGCGTAGCTCACCAGTTCTATTAAATCATAAGGCTTCTCTTTCTCTCTTTCTATCTTTTAAATAAAAAATCAGCATAATCTTTACTTTCCTGTTAAACACTAAGAAGAATGTTCACAAACCAGAAATCACTGAATATTATAGCCAGAGGAGGAAACCTAGCAATCTAACTCCACTCTTTTGTTAAGCATCAGGGCAGATGAACTTTAGAGAGAGTAAGTTCCTGCTCCACAAACTTCAGACTGATGCTCTTTCCAGTCCTAGTAATTTGTTATATGGTTTCATTTCCAAATGTTTCCAATGTTGGATACCCCTCCATATTTCCAGCTGTGAATTCCATGTCGTCATTTTAAAATTGAAAAATCCCAACTTTATGATGATCCCCAGGTAACCTGATGATCCCCAGGTAGCCTGATGTTCCCCAGGCCCTCAGTGAGCAGGTCAGGCCAGCCTTGGCCTCTTGCTGCCCTGTTGCTCTCTACCATAGCCATACCCAGATCAGATGCCCTGTTTTCTAACTGTCCCGACACCCACACTCTCATGCCACTCCAGTCTCCAGATCTATGTTTCAGCTCCTCTGTTACCAGGTAAGCCATCCTACCATGCTCTAGATGTAGTAATTTATTTCTTAAAACCAACTTAAGGAGTATGTAGCAGCATCTTCCCTATGTGAGGCCACTTGCCTATAAATAGTAGGTCCCAGAGCCTATGCAGTAAGGAAAGGAAATAGGAAATGCTAGACCTTTGGTCCCAAGGACTCTGTTTTCACATTTCTTCTTTTTTTCTAGGAAAGTGACATCACTAGTTTCCAAACTTTTTTTTTCTTGAGTACATTTGGAAAAATTGGTTCTTAACCCTAGACAGTCACTTACTAAGGAAATTAAACGTGAAAAGTTGGGTCTTCTGGTTTGGGAACTTTTTTCCTGTTAAAAAATGGCACACAGAGTCATGATATATATATTTTTAAGTCAATAAATGGGATATTCATATTTTCTCACTAGAAAAATCCACCTTTGGGTAGAGTACTCTGTGGAAAATTCCAGTGGAGAAAGGAAAATTTTTCAGAGTGGTGAGCAATCACAAAGAAGAATTTTGAAACAGGACAGGTCTTTGGTAACCTCTGGTGTTTGTTACTGCAAGCGCTAGGTCTTGCAGGGATAATAACTCAGAACAAATGAGTGTTAGTCAGACTTAAGAAGGGTTTTGCGCTGACTTTGAGTGTTGACTTTCACAAAGAAACAGTGTGTGATGGCCCAGTTATGTTCTGAGATGGTCAAAGAGGCTGAAAGGCAGAATAGAACATCCTTGAGTTAGAGCTATATATCTAAGTGCTTAAAGCGAGGACATTCATTCTTCAGCTGATAAACTTGTGCAGTCTTGAGTTGGGAAATTCAAGAGAAAGGAAAGAAGATAAGGAGGGAGGGAAGGAAGGATGGGGGAAAAGAGAAAGAAAGAGGAGAGGAAGAGAGGAGAAGAAAATCACCAAATGCCATTCAATTTCACCACAGTAAATTTTTTTTTCTCCACTACTATATGAATAAATTTTATTCTACTTTATATTTTTCACCCATAAAACTAACTCTGGTCTCAAGCACACAATACATACATGAGAATAACGCAGAGTGGGATTAACATGCAAATTCACCCCCCAAATTATCTTCATTGTGTTCACTTGAAAACCTCAGTGATCGTAAGTCACAGCTTATCAGACACCTACACTGTGCTGGATCCTAGATCATTCTTTACACCAAGCTATGGCCCTGCTGCCCCGCTCCTGAGGCTCTGCTCCTGGAGGAGATGGCACTGTGCCTGACTGCTGGCCCTCTTTGAGCTCCCAAGGCAAAGGATACTTTCCTTAGGGAATCAGATAGACACAAACAGATCCTCAGTGGAAAACAGGAAGTGTAACATGTAACCCCTGGGACAGTACCCTGAAAGACCAGGGGCGGAGCCATCCCTCACTCTGTGATTTTAGCCAATCACTCCTCAGGAAAATGTAGAGGCGTGGCCAAATAGAATAGGGCTTCAGATTCTCTCCCAAGTCCAATAGTTGATGACATTTGTCATTACAGTCACATAGTTCACTGTCTCTCAATCTGTAATGTAGCCAGGTGGATAAATGACTTTTAAGGGCCCTAAACTCTGGGAATCTGTGGTTCTACGACTAAATCAGGCCCACAAAATAAATGTAAATGTGATTCCCCAAAGCGTAAAGGGCATCAGGTTGCTCGCCGTGTTCTAGCTCAGGTAGGCAAGATATTCTCTCAGAACAGTCAGCCGGCAAAGGGTGAGGCTCTTGGCTACTTAGGTTCAGAGATGAAGCTTCCCACACCTAAGAGTACCAAGTTCCTCCACATTCCCTGCCTCCAGACCTGCAGTTCCAACAACCCTAACCATCAGAAAGTGACTTAGGCCATTTTTCACAACTCATTTTTCACAACTTTCAATCCCTTCTAGGACCTCTAAGGTGACCAACTCCAAATTTCTTTGTTATGCATTCCTGGTAAATAGTTTTCCAGACTCTGAAGGCAGCCTACTTTGTAAAGAACTTTGTTAAGAAATATCTTGGGGCAAGGTGTAGGCCAAGGTCTGTTTCCCTGTGACTTTCACCATTGGTCACGTTTGGTCCTGTGAGGCCTCCCATGACAAGTCTGTTCTCTCTTACCACAGAAAAACCACCAGGCCTTTGGAAACAATAGTAAGGCCTTATTAATTCTGCTCTAGGGTAAGTGACTAGTTCTTCTGATGACCCAGATTTCAACTATCTTACTCTCCTAGCCTACAGATTCTCCAAACTACCAGACAGGACATGGGATGTAGAAGATAGAAGACCTAAGTTTGAGTTGTGGTACCCACAACAGTTAAATTGAAATTTTTATTTAGGGAAAATAAATGTTGAACATAAAGAACTTATAAATGATGAAGTGTTGCATGAAAAATTATTACTACTGCCACAGCTACTAGCTATTACTACTAAAAATAATAATTGCTACTATTAAATCAAAAACAAAAACCACTTGTCTCCTGAGAGTACAGAGGAGGACAGGAAGTTCTCTCTTGCTCTGGAAATTGCATCCCTATGCATTCAACCTCATAGCACTGTAGCTGTTTTGGGAGGCTGTGTCTGTCTCAGAGTTGGTTCATCATGAGTTAATAGTTAACTACATACTGCAGTTTTATTACACATGCTCTGTCAGCCTAGGTTTTCCCAATTCTTATAAAGTTGAGGAATTTACATTTGTTTCTGGCATTTTATCTTGTTTGTTTCACCCTTTTCAGACACTTTTGGACTATGATTCAGCCATCAAAAACAGTGCTTTCCAATCCTGGCTTCATGTCACAATCATCTTGGAAATTTTTTAAGCATAAGTATTTCTCCCAAGTTCCAGTCTTGAGATTATGAATCATCTATTTCAGGGTGGAACTCAGAAAACAGTATCTAAAACAAGCAACTTCGGTCATTCTTATCAATCAGTGCAGCAGGTTCCATCAGCCTGCCTTTGAAAGTCCAGTTATACAGCAACCTCCTCTGCTCAGCTCCACTTGCACACCTGATAAACATGATTTTTCCAGGGAACTGTCTGGAGGGTAAGTCTATATCTATATGCAAGGGCAGGCAATGACTCCCACCTTTTGCTTTCTGTTAATGCTGTTCTTTCACAAGTCCTTTCTCCTTCATTTTATAAACCAACGTAGATATCATTCTAATAGCAAACAGTTTCTGGAATCTGTTTTTCCTTCTCTCTACAGCGATCTATAGGTGAGTGGGGCATATGGATTTTCAGATGCTCAGAAATTCAAAATGCCCAATTTCTTTTCCACCAGGCAGGATTCTTCCTGTCCATACCTGAAGTATACAATCTGACCAAGGAGTATCTACATAGAGCCCAGAAAAGTCAACCAAGTAGGTATGTAAATTGAAACCTAGTTTGCATCCCCTATCTAGTCAACTCCCCTCCCTTCATCTTACAAGGAAGCCCCAGAGAGATGAATTTATTTGCCAAGTTTACACAGCCTTGTCTAAAGCAACCTGGAAAAATTATTCCTGGACTAGAAGGGGCCCTATGTCTTCCTTATTCTGTTTCACAATTCATTCATTCAGTATACACACACTGAAAATATTCTCTGCTAGGGTTCTGGGTGCGCATTACAGGGTGCATGGGTAAAGGGGAATGAAACACAGTCCTTTCTCTCATGCTTGAAGTCCAATAAAATAAGACCTACATACAAGTAACTGCACAATGTGGGTGGAGATGGATACCAAAGAAGGTCAAGGAATGAATCACATAATCCTCATTCTAAGGAAAAAATGTTCTTTTCATCTTTCAGATAAGAAAACAATAATGACAGAATAGAAAAAATTTATGCTTTATTAAATCTGTGCCTGCATCCATGTGATCCCTTCAAATGTCATCTCCTACAGGATAGGAACCCATCTTTACCATCTCCTTAATACTTAGGGTAATACCATAATACTTAGTGTAATACCATGCACACTAGGAAACCTGCCTCTATTCTCAGCCCACATCTTCTGGGCAACTAAGAGCACAATTGTGTTACTAAAGACCTTTTTAAAAAGTCTCATTTCTGTGACTACTGGATTTCTTCATATGCATCTATGTTAAAAAGCTTTCCCCTACACATCCAAGACTGTGGTCTAGTTCTTAGGTACACTTAGACAAGAGTCTCCTTGTTTCCTAACTTCAGAGATCACTTCTCTGGTCTGCTCAGACCCTCAGAGTCCTGCTCTCAGTCCCTGATTTCATTGTTCTGAGAAGTAGGCATTTTCTAAAACAAGATGCGTGTGATGCATCTTGTTTCTGGGGTCAGAGCTCAAATCTTCATCGCCTCTGGTGGGATGATAGTTTGTTCGCTTTCTTCCATGTAAGTACATAACATGCCCTAAGGTATGTGCTAACTAATACATCTGTTTGTCTTGTGGAGCAATTGAAAAGCATCTATTTAAACTGTGATTCACATTTTCTCTTTCAGCCTGTCTGGAGATTTTTGTGCATGAATCAAATGAGGAGCCTGATTGCACTACTATTTTAAAGAGCCAATTAAAAAGTTCATTAAGTGATCCTGGCATGTTTTAGTGCAGGCTATAGAAACATAAAGCTATACATGGCATTAATAGGCTGGAAGGTACAACTGGATTTGATGGTAGAATTTGTTTGTTCACCTTACGTAAAAGTCTTCTGGAGGATAATGATTTGTTCTGGAGGTAGGGAGTGGACACATTCTGAGCAAGGCACAGTTAGAGTATAAAACAGCAAGCCACAGATTTGTACTCAGTGTGTTCACTGACAAAATCTTAATGGTCATCCTTTTAGAAAAGAAAAGATTTGTACTGTAAGTTCCCTTAGTCTAGAGCTCACAGCCCACTGAGCTTGCCCATTCCCATACTTGCTCCCAGGACTCTTAATCTTTTGCAAATGAGGCATAGACCAAGAAAACATTTGTAGCTCAGAGCATGGGCCAGACTGTTGGCGACACATGACTTTGAACATAGATCTTGTGTCTTGTCTAAACTCATTCTTTCAGTCTCTAAGAGAGTTCCAGTATCACTTTGATATAGTCTTCATTCACATGAAATAACCAGTCTGTTTTTGTTGCTTGTGCCAGCAATCCTGAAAAGAGATGCTCTCTCCCTTAGAAAGCTTGACAGAAGAGAATGATCAAAAGACATTCTTTGCTCAGTTATGGAGGACAACAATCATTCTAACTAATTGCTGTCCAAGAATGACTTTGTTACATCAAAGCAGTAAATTTCCAGTTTCTGGAGAAGATGAAACAAAGAGGAAGCAATCCTTTGTCAGGGTTGTTGTGGAAGGAATTCCTGGCCCTGGCAAAGAGTTTAATAAAAATGCTTTCCAAGTACTGGAGACCAATAGTCCTTATCCAGCTTTCTCTCGGCTGACAGTGACTCACCAAAGCCTTGGGTTAGAAGTCTCAGGTTGCAACCAGTGGGAATGTTTGAGCCTGGCATTTCCTCAGCTCTCCTTGAGACTGAGTCCTGAAATCTAAATCTATTTTAGATTGTTTGTGAGGAGCAGTGAATACCATTCTCATTGATAATCTATCCATAGCCCTTTTTTGTTTCCTAATTCAGATTTTTTTTCCAATTGATTCTTTAAATAGTCTCAAGAAATATACTTTTGTATAAAGAGCAAAATATGTTCCTATTCTGGAGTTGCTCAACTAGATCATCTACAAGGTAGTAGCTAATTCATAAATGCATAGTCCTCAAAGTGGACGAGACTAGTCCAAGATGATCTATGAGGCAAAAAAAGGTCCAAAAGCATGTTTTCACACTCAACTTCACACCAAAGAGTCAATGCAGTTATATGGTTATGCACAGGTCACCTTATGAGGTACCTTAGCCATTTGTCAACCCAAGAGCCTCTTTCTAGAGTGGAGACACCAGAGGTTGGGGAGGACCATGTCTGCCTGCCATCACACCCTGAGCTGGAATTTGAGCTAGAAAGGTATCTCAGGATGCCTAACACTGTGCTTCTCCCAGATGTCTCCCATCACCTTTCTTGTCACCTCTAGCCCCACCTTGCAGGCTGCTATCTTCTCAGCAAAGATTGAGTGGGTCTCTGCTCGCACCCTGGAGAGGTGTCTGTGACACTCATGTGTAAGGGAAGCTCTCACAGCAGTTCCTGCTTATGCCCAAGACACCCTAGGAATAAATAAAGGTCTACATTCTAACACCTTGTACTCCTACCAAGTATGCATGTAAAAAAAAATAAAAACTTTAAAAATACAACTCACAGAGATAGGGATTCTCTGCTATTGAAAGAAATTCCTTAACATACATTACTCAGGTACTAATTTCTTTGATTCCATGGAAATTTTTTAGAGTGAGAAATGGAGCCTAAGAAAGCAAGTAGTCCTAATCCCTTTATTGGCAAGTGGGCAGATGGGATCTGATCCAAATAGAGAAGTGCATTTGTCAGCCTGGTGAGTTTTGTGAATTAGACATCATCTTCCCTTCCTTGGAGACTTTCTGAGGGATGAGGGTTTGCATGGATGACACAGATTAAGTAGTTAAAGAGTACTAAGTCATCATCCTGAGCTTTTTACTCTGTATTCTGCTTCTGGGGAATCTTACAAGAATATCAAAATATAGGCCATTTTCACTGTAACCATTTCAGTTAACAGTGATGATGACAATAAGGGGGAAATTTTGTATACAGTGTGGAATCTACCTGTAGCCAAGTCTTAACAAACTTTCAAGTTTCCAAGCATCATTGGCAAGGAGGGAAGATCTGGAACCAGTAGGCCTGTGTGAGAGCTTTTCCGGGCTGAGTGATCTCCAGCAACTGAGCCCAGGTTCCTCACACATAAGAAATGGAGATTATAATGGAGCTGTGGAACCAGTTTTAAGTTTGGAAACCTAATTTTGTGTGTGGGGGGTGGTGCATTAATTTATTTGAGTTTCTGCCTGCGTCATTTCACACATGTGTAGTCACTGAACGTTTTCTTCAAGTAAAATCTTAATTGGGTCTTCAGTATTTAAAAAGAGACCATATGGAAGATTGGGGGTCATTTTTAATTCTATGATGGTGAGTTTGAAAATCTCAGAATTTATGGCCCTGGTCAGCTCTAAAAATTTTTTTTATTCCAAACCATAAGAGATTTTATAGCTCAAAGTATTCGGTAAAGTAGAAATGGGCTCTAAATGTAAAGACTATAATGAATTATATTGAAAAGCAGATTCATTATGAGTCTTGAGTATATTGTTGCCTCATCTCCACAAAAAGTCAATGTCTATTCAGAGGAAACAGTCTCTTAGAACCACCTTTACATATTTTTTTCTGAGTGATCTTGTGCTCACAATCTTTTGGTGACCACTTTCATTTCAAATCCCCTTTAAAAAGGCCAGAAAGCTTGTTAATAGCTCAAATATCTTCACTGAACTAAAGAACTTTCAGTGGCATATACTATGTGTATTATTTAGCCTTGTAACAAACAGGTCCAAAATTTAGTGGCCCAAAATAATCATTTTTTTAGCTCACAATTCTCTAGTTTAATAATTTGGGCTGGGCTCAGCTGGGTGGTCATTCTGATGAACTTAACTTACTTTGGGGCACTCATGCAGCTACAGTCAAAGGACTGGTCCATTTGGAACTGATTGGTGATGTCATGTGTCTCCAGCAAAGTGCAGGCTTGCTCAGGTTTTTTCCCAAGGTAGTTGGATTATATACAAAGCAAGAGCGCTTAAGAGTAGAAGTTGCAAGGTTTCTTAAAACCTATACTCAGAAGTGGAAAAGTGTCAGTTCTGCCATATTCTTCTGTTGTTCAAAGCAAGTCATAAGGATGACTCAGATTCAAAAGGTGGATAAGCAGATTCCACATCTTTGTGAAAAGAATAGCAAAATCATATTGCAAAAGTGTGTGCATGCAGGAATAGGTGAGATTATTGTGACCATCTTTCAAATGCACTATTGCCCTCACTAATGCCAGTTTATATTTTAATATAACATTTGCCTTCTTTATTCCCTGATATTTAAACAGGGTGTAGTATATGAAAGATGTATGTTGGGAATCAAAATACATGCAAGTCATAAGGAAAGAGAAAATAAATCCAAGGCCTTCACCCATCTTTGCCCCCATAAAGCCTAATCTGCATCTCAGTTCTTCCTCATATATTGCCTATAAACTTAATTGGTCTCAGTATCTGGGGATTCCAGTTGTCCATGTCACTGGGACCCATGACAGTTCTTCTAGGGGATGTTCAACTCATGTCATGATATAATTGGGACAATAAAGTCTTTAGAAATGCACTGGCCTTCCTGTACACAGTGGCATATGCCTGTAATCCCAGTGACTCTGAAGACTGAGGCAGGAGTCCAAGACTCCTGGGCAATATAGGAAAACCTAGTCTCAAAAAAAAAAAAAAAATAAAAAAAGCAAATAAACAAAAAATACTTGAAAAACTTATCACTGAGGAAAGAAAGTGGCCAGTTTTTATAAATACATAAAATGACACAATGTATGTATTAGTATGAATGCTTTGTAAAGACCACAGAGTGCTTTGATTTATTAACTTAAATCAGTTTCCCTAAATCCCCTTTCCATTTATGATACAAGTATATGCATATGGTTGTGTTTCATATCAATAGGATTATGTGTATATGGTTTTACACATTCAGTTGAGCGGTTCCTGGGCATAAGGTGCCACAGGGAACAATAACAGCTGACATACAGCACACACTAAGTGCCAGGCACTCCTGGCACTTATATATGTTGTCTCATTTAAGCTCACTATAAGCCTATGAGGCAGGTACTATTATATCCCCATTTACACATTAAGTTCACAGTGGTTAAGTGACTTGCCAAAGGCCTAACTTATGAGTGGTAGAGCTGGGGCGTGACCAGAACCTAAGCCTAACCAGTATGCTTTACTGCCTCTCAAGGGACATGTGGCTTAAGCATATTGTTCTTTCCCTTGGCATAGATGTCCCTGGTTTCACATATGAGCTACGAGGCTTTTTTATAATTCTAGTCTTCCCTTGATATCCATAGAGGATTGGTTTGAAAATTTCCCCCAGATGTCAGAATTCTTGGATGCTTAATCTCTTATTTAGATGTCATGAGCATATTACCTGCCTATACCTCCTATATTGTAAATCATCTCTAAGTTACTTATAATACTAATATGATGCAAATGCCATGTAAACAGCTCTTATTTACTGCATTGTTTAGGAACTAATGACAAGACAAAGTTTGTACAAGTTCAGTGTAGACACAATTTTTTTTTTATTCAAATAACTTTGATCTGCAGTTGGTTGAATCTGGAGGTGCAGAAGACCAACTTCATGGATGCTGCTTAGATTCAGATTCAGTCTGCCCTGGGTCGAGATGCATTCAATGGAAGAAGTAAAACATGAACAGGAATTAAAAAATGTAGTAAGATTTTTAAAATAAAATACTATAATAAATTAGGTATAGGAAAAGTGCTGTGGGCAGTTGCAGGAAAGACATCTCTGGCTGAAGGGATAGAGATCTAGAAAGGCATCACAGAGAAAGAAAAAATAAATTTGTACTTGGGAAATTGAGAAAAATACATGAACGTGCAAAGTAATTGCTAAAGTTAAATGAAAAAAGTAGGATGACATGTGCAGTAGTGCTAGTTATTGGACTCAGTGCTTGCTGTGGTCAGATCTGGAATATCCCTCAATGGCTCATGTGTTGAAGTTTTGGTCCCCAAAGCAGCAGTTCAAAGGCGGGGCTTTGGGGGAGCGATTGGGTCATGAGAGGCAACCTCATTCTTGGATTAACCCACTGATAGAGCCAGCCAATTTGATGGCTTTATGGTGAGGAGGTAGAAACTGTGTGAGGTGGGGCCTAGTTGAAGGAAGTAGGTCACTGGGGGTGTGCCCTGGAAGGGAATATCTTGTCCCAGGTCCTTTCCTCCCTCTCTTACTCTCTGCTTTCCAGTTTTCATAAGCTGAGCATCTTTTCTCCTCCACACCTTTCAGTTATAATATTCTGCCTCATCTCAGGCCCAAAAGAAAATGGAGCTGACCGACCTTGAACTGAAACCTGAAACCGTGAGCCCAAATAAATCTTTCCACCTCTAAATTGTTGTGCACAGATATTTTGTCCCAGCAACTAAAAGCTGACTAATACAGTGGTATTGACCTCAACAAAATGTCAGGAGTTAGTCTCCTTTGATATTTTTAAACCACAACACATTACAAAGTCAACTCAAAAATCATTGATATGAATTTCATATATATAAAATATTGTATATTTTATATATATATATATATATATATGTATACACACACACACACACATACACGGAAATCATCCATAAACTTCAAAATTGGAAATAAACGTTAGTCATCTGTGTTGTGGTAGAGTATATGCTATGCATTAAACACAATTTATAAGTATAAAACCATAGAGACAATAGATTAGCAATAAAATTTCCACTAAATACATGTATTAAAAGTTGGTTGTTTAGCCAGTTGCGGTGCACACCTGTAATCCCAGTGGCTAGGGAGGCTGAGACAGAAGGAACATGAGTTCAAAGTCAGGCTCAGCAACTTAGCATGGCTCTAAGAAACACAGCAAGACCCTGTGTCTAAATAAATATTAAAAAGGGCTGGAGATGTGGCTCAGTGGTTAAGTGCCCCTGGGTTCAATCCCTGGTACCAAAAAAAAAAAATTGTTTAATTGGAGCCAGGGATATCCATTGTTAAGAAAGCTGTACCTGCCTAACTTAGAACAAATGCATAAGAAAATTTAATTACTGCTAGTCTGCCATGAGGATGGGCCCCTTCAGAAGCTCAGATTGCCAGATCAGGAGGACCCAGGTACCAATAACTAAGAGAAAGGTTAATTAGGGACAGTTGTGACTGTAGAAAGCAGGCTTCAACTTGAGAAGACAAACAGACCATAGTGGAAGTCTTTGGCCTGAGGCTGTTCTAGGAATTTAAAATAACAAGATAGGAAGTGGATGATGTGAGAACCAGAATCAGATTGAGCTCTCTGTAAATAATAAAACTTTGACAATAATTATGGTTCTTTGACATAATATTTTAAACACAACAGCTCAAGTCCCTGAAAGCCAAACTTGGCTTTATCATCATTTTAGAATTAGAGAGGGCTAGTTTTGGAAGCCCTTAACATTCGCTTAACAATCCCTTATTGATGTTTACTATAATCCAGGCATTTTCAAAACGCCAAAAAACCTTGAGGTGCTTGGGGTACAGTAAAGACATTAAAACAGTGAAGTATCACTGCTGCTACTCCTGCTAATGTGGATACTATAATAATACTAATGCATATTAAAGACTTGAAGAGACCTACAGGGAGTTGGCAGGGTTAGAATAGCAGTGGTTCTAGCTTTCAGGGAAGTCCTCATGGAGAAAATGTCACCTGAGCTGGATTTACATCCATAGACCTTTCCAGTGGCCCAGGAGGCAGATATTCTTGTAAACAAAAACCCTGAGTGGGAAAGCATGAGGCAGATTTCTCAGCACCCAGGGTGCAGGAAGGGAGATGGTGAGGGATAATGCTGAAAGAAGGTTTAGGGAACACCACACAAGCAGGTTATGGTTTGCATGCTTATTAGGCATTCTCATCATGAGAGAAAACTTTTGTAAAATTTAAGTATATCTTTATAATCTACAACAATCTGCTCATTCTAGAAAACTTGAAAAATGGATGTCAAAAGAAATAACTTTTTTCCTCTAATAATTTTTTTTTAATTTCCTTGCAGTGTTTTTCTCCACAGACACAGATATCTTGATTTTCTGAAAAATATTTTTCCAATCACACTTAATTGTGGGGTTTTTTTTAACCCTATGTTAACCCTTATGTTTATGACAGATCCTTCAGGAGAAATTTATGTCCTGTTATAGGATTATTTTCATAAGCGACAAAAAGACACAATGAAAGAAATGAAAGGGAGACCTTTTCCAGCTGCTGCTGTGAGGAACCCAGGCTTTTCTGTTCTTCCAGAAGCACCTCCTGCCTCTGTCCTCATGGGAGATCTTGCCAAGCGAACATGTATTTTGACAGACCTCCTGACAGACAGAGTCTTTGACAGTTCACAGAGCAATTTGCCAATCATCTATACCATCACTTTTGGGTTCCTGAGATCTTAATCTTGATTCCAGTCTTGGTCCATAGAGCATGTCTTAAACTAGTAGTCCTCACACTGCGAAGTATACAGGAATCATGGGAATCTGGCTAACAGGCAGCTCCGATCCAGAGAACTAAGGTGGACTGGAGGTTCTGCCTAAGAAACTGAGGTGCTGATACTGCCAATCCAGACCACAATGAGGAGCAGCACCTTGGGGTACCTTTTTTCCTACCTAAATGATGTTTTCGTGGCTTTCACATGTGTAGAACAAATTAACTTGTTCACAACCTTTCTCCAAAAATCGATGTAGACATTGCTTTATTTACTTTTGCTGCTTTTTTCAATGCTGAAAAAACTGAGGCCGTAGACACAGATGTCTTGATTTGTTTGGGGGTCACCTAATTTTGCCACTGGATGCTGAAAGGATTTGTTGCTGTTTTTATTTTGCTTCACTCCTCTGCTTCAGACATTTCAACCTGAGGTGTCTAAGAGTGAATCGCTTGTCTTTGATTTGCCTTGAATGCAGCAGAGCTTTCTGCTTGTGCATCCAGGTAAACTCTGCAGCTCTGGAAAGTTTTTCCATGTCCTCAAACATCACATTTCTGAGCAACAATCCTGCTTTCTTCCCATGGTCCTTCAGTAATTCTGAGGTTGAACCTCTGGCCCTGTCTTCTATAAACCATTTTCTCTTTTTATTTAATCTCTTTGGACTTTACCATCTATAAGAGATTCTCAATTTTATCTTCAGCATTATAGATCAAAGTTTTCCAGCTCTTTTCTGCTTATGGTTCTTGCTACCAAAGTGGATATTAAGTCTGCAATTGCACATTTAATTTCCTAAAATACTTTTCCATTTTATCCATTTCCTATTTTAGTTATCCTATTGTCTTTTCATGACAGACTTTCCTTTTATTATTTATATTCTTATTTCTAAAAGGTAGTGCTCTTAAGCTTTTTGAGAATACCCAAAACTCCTTTATCATTTTCTCCTGGTTTCTCTAGAAAAATCCTTTAGAAGGTTGCTCTCCCTTGGTGTCTCTAGGATAATGTTCTCTTTTCCCTTGCTCTGTAGTTTAAGGGACACTTATCATTCTTTTTTATCTCCACATCTGAATTCTTTGCTCCTGCCCCACTACTTTGTTTGGAAAATGTCCCATTTTATGAAGCAAAGTTTGCCTGACACATGTAGTCTCTGAATGCCAGAGACTTCATTTCTCAACCTTCCTTGCAATTAGGGCACAGGGAGCAGACATTGCCAGTCAGATGTACCTGCTCCAGGCATCGACAGAAACAAGTAGTTCAGAGAAGCAGAGCAGAACTGGTCACCCCCAACTTCCAGAGGCATCATGGCGGCAGTTTTAGAGGGAACACCCAGTGTTGGGGATGTTGGAAGAACAACACTGTCACCACTGGATCAGTTAAATAGCTTCATTTCTAGTAAATAATCTCTGAACCTATCTTTAGTCTCCAAGTGGACTTGACTAGCTACTCAACATTGTTTTAATATATTTGATTCTGGCTTATCAAATTTGTTTTCTGTTTATGTTGACAGAGTCCAATTGACTTCTTAAAACTGAGAACCCTGCCTTATACATTAAATATATTTTAAATAGACCTCATGGTGGTCATTTTCTCTGCTTACTTTTCCTCAAATGAGTGATCATCTGCTACTCTGATATGGTAGATCTTTGATTCCACCCTGTCCACTTGGGTCCTGATCAAATCCATTCCCTGAGGCAAGCTAGATGCCATATTCCATTTCTAGCTTAATTCATGGTTTTTTTAGGCTTCCATTCTGAACAGGTCTGTTGGTTGAAACTGGAATTTTCTAACTCCAAGAAAGTGGAAAGAGAAGTCTATGGGGAAAGAGAAGATTGCACAGTACTCTGTTGGACATAAACCTTGTCCAAAGACCCAGAGTTTCTTTCATCAAATCAGAGAATCAGACTCAATAGATTGCTAAAAGTTACAAACGTGTATATACATGCAGGTCGATCAGCAGGTGAGGAGGCAGGCTAGGATGAACCAGGTGTGGGACCTAAACACAGAGCCAGTACCATTGCTTAGAACAAATATCCTGAGAACAGCTCTGGGAAGCCCATCCTTTGCTCAAGAGTACTTCATGGACTTTGGATAAGGTCCGAGTCAGGACAGATTACCTGATACCTGCCACACCCTAATGCCTTTCTTTGTTCCTTTCTCTAAATAATCTTCTCCTCACTACCTTGATTCCAATTTTGCCAGTTCTGTTGCCTTCTCCCTCAGGAGCTCATCTTATTTTCTACACATTCTGTGCTGAAGCCACAATGAACTATTTTTTATTTCCTGATCCTACCAGTACATCACAATTCTGTCTTTGCATGTGATACATCCTTTGCCTGGAGCACTCCCCATCGCCCTACATTTCTTCACCTAACACACACCTACTCTTCCTTTAGGTCTCATTTTACCTATTGTTTCTTTCAGCAAATCTTGTCTGCCCTCCCACTCCCTAAGACCTGGATGCATCTCCCATGGGCTCCCAGAATACTCTGACTCATCCTTATCTTAACAGATAACACTCTCTATAGTATTGAATATACACTTGTCTATATCCTCAACTCGTGTGTAGCAAACCCCTTGGCCATGTCTTATCCCTGAGGCATCTCTGGTCTTTAGTCAATTATCTGCTTTATGGTATGTACTTGAAATATTTGAGAAAGAATAAAAGAACTATTAAATGTCAATGCTTCCACACTCTAAACACTCATAGGACTTTCTAATACAATAACTTTATACTCTGTTAATTACATGTGGTTTAATGGACCCTTTATTCTTTTAGAGTAGGATCCAGGGCTACTTCAAGTATCCTGTTTGGGAGGCTTCTGCAATAATAGGAATACAAAAATGGTCTACCTGAGGAGGTCCTGTGCCCTTGAACTTTGTAAACAAAAAAATTTGCCACTTAAATTGGGCCACTTTTGAAGGTGGAAGGCAATGCTATTCATAGTTAGCCTGAGGCAAAAGGCAGAAATTGAGATCTTCTAGGCAATTTGAACGTATGGTCACCCTATTTAACACTTAAAAAGTCTATCACCAGATTATTAATAGTGACTTTTATTTAAGACTGAAGGTACTGGACCTGGGAAGGTTTCTGACATCATACCCACTCTCTAGAAGGATTAACTGAGTTTGAAAGATTCTCAGCTCATAGTCAACTATGAAAGCATAAATTAGTGAAAATGACAAATTACTAACTGCCCAAGTGTCTTGATTCTCTTTATTATTTTCCCCAGTGAGAGTTGCTTGCCTTTTGATTAAGCAGGGAATGTGATAGGAGACATTGCAATCTAGATAATTTTTGAACTGTAATAATTAGTCATCATAAAATAGAAAGAAACAAAATCAAATCTGTCTCTTCTTACATCTGCCACGGTGATCAAGTGTAATCCTTTAAATGTAATCAGAGGTAGGAATGAAATGTCAAAGCTACGGGCTTTAAAGAATTTAATTGGGGATTCAGTCATCATCCCAATGCAGCAAGCACTTTTCTTCCTTAAGGAAAAGCACTCATGGCATTTAGACAGTTAGGCAATTTTTATTCTAAGAGCATGATGTTGGAAATGGATCCACATTTTACTTGGGGAAATCGAGGCTCATAAATTTTGAATTTAGGTCAGTTTGTGATTTAGTAGGTCCATTTTTTTTTTTTTTCCGGTACTGGGGATTGTACCCAGTGGCACTTTACCACTGAGCTACATCCCCAACCCCTTTTGTATTTTATTTTGAGACCAAGTCTCATTGAGTTGCCAAGGCTGGTCCTCTTGCCTCAGCCACCAGAGTCACTGGGATTACAGGTGTGCACAACTGTGGCTGATAGTAGGTGCATCCTATTTTTTTTTTTTTTTTTTTTTTTGTGGTGCTGGGGATTGGACCCGTGGCCTTGTGCTTGTGAGACAAGGACTCTGCCAACTGAGCTATATCCCCAGCTCTAGTAGGTGCATTCTTATCAATAGATTGACAGATTAAAGGTCAGATAGACCAAGAGAGAATACTAGAGGTTGACTGTGAGATGAGTGGAAGGTTGAATAGAGATTGGAAAAGCCACATTACAACTATGAACTTCAATACCAATTGTTCCATGCCTGTGCATAGTGTTACAGCTTTCAATACACTTTTAAATACATTGTTATCATCTTCGTCATCATCACCATCATCATCATCAAAATCTTATGCCCATAGGGATCAAACCTGGGGCCTCATGCCTGTTAGGCCGGAACTCTACCACTGAGGTACATCCCCAGCCCTCCATTCATCATTTGTTCCCATCCATGCTCTAAAGAGACAGAGGAAGGTGGGACAGGGATTAGGATCTCCTAGTAGAGGAACGAATGAATGAAAGGGTGACAGAGTAACTAATGCTCAGGAAAAAATGACTTATCCAGGATCACACCGTTATCAACAGGATCATGTTGTCCCTTGCCTCTTAGCCCAAGCATCCTGCCTGTGCCATCACATGGTCAAGTGCCACATCTCCATAAGAAACATAAAGAAATGTGACCAGTCCTGTTGGAAATGTACAAATGCTACCACACTGCTTATATTTCTGTTTAGGAAATCCTGGAAGTTTCCAGTTCTTTCTCTGCTTTGTTGCTGCACTGAATGTCATAGACAAAGAAGCACTTAATAAACCACCTTGCTGAGAGGAAGCTAGATCTGGTACCCAGTTTCTCCTCAGTCCTCAAGTTATAGGCTGCAGCCACTTGGGAGATCTGGGGCTGTGGGGGGAGATCTGGGGCTGGAGGGGATCTGGATGGAAAGGTGAGGTATTAAGGTGATATAGAGCTCCATGACTCAACATGACAAGTGAGGTAGAATCTACGCCTGACTGGGGCTTCCCATGCTTCACATGAAAGGTGAAAATACTAGTTTACAAACCGTTTTAAAGATGCAAACGTGAGTTGCTGCCATACTTTTAATAATATATAAATATTTTAATTCGTTTGTTTATTTTAGCTTTATATATACATGAACCACATTTGAATTTCCCTGGTGAATATACAGTGCAGTATGAGTGACTGAAATGAAAGCATACAGTAGAAATTTGTGCTTGGCATTATCCAGGGAGAAACACTTTGGAAGGTGTTATTTTGGAGGCTGTTGTGGTTTGGATCTGGAATGTCCCCCAAAGGCTCACTCATGTGTTGAAGGCTTGGTCCCCTATGTAGCAGTGTTCAGAGGTGGGGTTTCGGGGGAGTGATTTGATCATGAGGACTCTGATCTCATCAGTGGATTAATCTGATTTTTTTTTTTTTTGGTGGGGGGGGTGGGGGGAGGGTGTACCAGGGATTGAATTCAGGGACTGAGCCACATCCCCAGCCCTATTTTGTATTTTATTTAGAGACAGGGTCTCACTGAGTTGCTTAGTGCCTCGCTTTTGCTGAGGCTGGCTTTGACCTTGTGATCCTCCTGCCTTAGCCTCCAGAGCTGCTGGGATTATAGGTGTTCGTTACTGCACCTGGTTGGATTAATCTGTTGATGGGTTCATATGTGATGGCATTAGTGGGACATGGGGAAAGTTTAGGAAGTGGGGCCTAGTTGAAGGAAGTAAGTCATTAGGACCAAGCCCTGGAAGAGTGTATCTTGACTCTGCCACCTCACCGCCTGCTTCCTGTTTGCCATGAGCAGAGCCTTTTTTCAGGCCAAAGTTGACTATAGACTGAAACCTCTGAAACCATGAGCCAAAATAAATCTTTCTTGCTTTAAATTAATGTTCTCAGGCATTTTGTCACAGAAATTAAAAACTGACTAACACAGAGATCAACATAATCCCATTTCCTTCAGTTTGGGGACTAATCGTTGTTCACTGGATGAGTACTAGAAGCACCAGCTGGCTTTTAACTGGAGGCATGTCAAATAAAATGTGGGGGCACCCTTAAACAATAACCTTACTGTGCGAGAGGACATACTGTGAACAGAGACAGATATTGTGAGAACTCAGGCAGCTCTCTACTCACAACAGTCTTGGTGGAAACTGGATGTGGTGGTAAATCCAGCAACTCGAAAGGTCGACATAGGAGGATTGCCAGTTCAATGTCAACCTGCGCAAATGAGCTTAGTGGTAGAATGCTGAGTTCAATACCCAGTATTGCAAAAATAAAAAATAAAAATCAATGAACAAATAAACAAATGAACCTTGGAAGAGAGGACCACCTGTTACATTTAAATTGTTACCTCTCTTCTCTCTGCTCAAATTTAAATGTGAATATTAAATACAAAAATGTTGGATCTCTACTGAGAACCTACCCTCAAAGAAGCAGACAGAAGGGAGACAGGTTTTTAGGGTAGAATCAGCCAGATTTGACAACTGATTGGAGAAAGGAGCTGGGAAGAGAGAGAAGTCAAAGAGTAGCCCCAGGTGGTGACTGCTTAGACTGGTGTCCCACAAGTAGAAACAAAGGTGTGGACAAAGGAATTCAGTGAGTTCAACTTTGAGCCATGCTCCCATTGATGGTTCTTAAATAAAGGCTGCTCTGCTGACCCAAAAGAAAGAAATGAAAAATTTTAAAATTACCTGCAATCAGGAGCTTGCAAGTAAAATTAAGTGTATTCTGCCAAGTAAAAGAAAGTAGTATCATTCAGTTTGAGGCCTACCCCATCACTTCTGGGAACACATTAACCCAGACTGTCTTAGCTAGCTGGGTGAATGAAGGGCAAGAGTCAGAAAAATGGGTAAAAGTATCATTAAATACTTGAAGATAATGTCCTACTCGAAACCATCTGTCATGGATTACCAAGAAGATTCAAGTAGCAAGTGAGTGATTACAACTTCCAATTATTTTTTTTTTGTTTCAATTTGTCTTTGTCTTATTAAAGATGTATAGGAAACTTAAAAATGATGCATGTATTATAAAAATTTTTAAATTAGATTCACAAAAATAAGTATCTAAATATATTCTACTGTTATTAGTTCCAACTAATTAGAACAAACCAAAAATAATAATAATCCTACTATTTAAAAGCAACTCCTTTCAAATCTTGTAACTCCCAAATTCAGCTTCAATTTTTGTTTTTTTTTTTTGGTACCAGGGATTGAACCCAAGGGTGCTTAATCACTGAGCCACTTCCCCAGCTCTTTTTATATTCTATTTTGAGTCAGGGTCTCACTAAGTTGCTTAGGGCCTCGCTAAATTTCTGAAGCTGGATTTTAACTTGGGATCCTCCCCTCTCAGCCTCTCAAGGCATTGGGATTACAGGCATGAGCCACTGCACCTAGTTTCAGTTTCATTTTTATATAGTCATTTTTCTACTTTAAAATATCATATAATCAGAAAATAATATATGAATGTTCACAGCAACATCACTCATAATAACCCCCAAGTGAAAATTTAATCCAATTGTCCAGTAGCTGATGAATTCATGAACAGAATGGCACATTAACACACTGGAATATTACTTGATCATTAAAAGTAAAAAAATGCATTGATACATAGTGCTCCAACATAGATGAACCTTGAAAACTTGCTAGGTAAAAGAAACCAGACACGAAAAATCCACACACTGAATGGTTTATTTATATGAAATGTCGAGGATACACATATCTATAGAAACAGAAAGTAAATTAGTAGTTGTTTGACTTTGAGGTGGGAATGGGAATGACAATAAATGCTTGTAAGTTTTCTTTTTGGGGAGAAGAACTGCACTAGTATTAGAATGCAGTGGTGATTATACAATTCCATAATCATACTAAATTTCCTAAAACCTAAAGTGTGTGTTTTAAAATGAATGAATTTTATGTTATGTAAATTATACTTAACTGGGCTGGAGGCACACATTTGTAATCCCAGAGACTAGGGAGGCGGAGGCCGGATGATTGTAAATTCAAGGCCAGTCTTAGTGAGGACCTAAGCAACTCAGCAAGACTTAGTCTTGAAATAAAAAATGAAAAGGGCTAGGGATGTGACTCAATGGTAAAGCACCTCTGTTTTTTTTTTTTTTTTGATACAAAAAACCCTAAAATAATTATACTTCAGTTAAACTGTATATGTGTGTGTAGTATATCTATATGATGGGTAGACTATATATCTACAGTTTAATTTTAGTTTAATTTATATATATGTGCATATATATGTTAAATAGATCTTTCTATCATCTATCTTTCTATCTACCTATCTATCAATCATCTATCTATCTATCTATCTATCTATCAATCATCTATCATGAACTTCTTTCTATTTATTTAAAACTGCCCTGAGGTCTGCTGTGATGCCTAATGAGTAGGTGACACTGGATTACAGCCATGAATGAGGCAGAGTGCATCCTAAGCCTATTCACGGATCCCCAAGAACCAGCAGACCTTCTTCAGCAACAAAATTCTGTGCAGCTTCCTAAGGGGACCAGTGAGGCCAGTGAGGCCTTGGCTGCATCCATCAAATCCTTGGACATCATCCTGTTAATGCTGTGTGAAACAAAGCTGTGAGCTCCAGGTTTGTGTTCTCCAGTGGGTCCTAGGGTACATGTATCTTCTGGCACACCACCATCAAAGAAGGCTTGCAGCCGAAGCAGTGGAACCAGTCCACCCAATGGTCCATTGGTAAGTCTCAGCTAACTTATTTCCCAGGCTCCACCCTCCCAAGCTGGTGTTACATTTCTTTGTGTTAGCATGGAAAGTGAGGACTACATCTATTTTTCTCAACACTAAATCACAAGCCTAATACAGCTAGTAGGTTCATGGTAGATACTTAGAACAAAAAGGTGATATGAATTGTCGGCTTTCACAGTGATCATGAACCAAGAAAGATTAAAGTTCTTCCAGTATCCTTGCTATCACAGACTTAACTCCACTGTGACCCTGCACGGTGTGACCTCTAAAAGTTCATTAGTTCCCAGGGACAGTTGTATTTCCTCCAGGTCCTTGGCTTTCTTGAACTTACAAGTCAGAAGACTGGTAACAGGGGTGGAGTTGGAATGGGTCAAAATATATGTGTATCTCTGATCCTGCAAAATTTGCAAAATGCAAATACTGATATCTGTGTAGCCAGTCAGTGGAAACGTGGTAAAACTGTGCAGAAATCCATGGGGTAGAGAAAAGTCATCATTTGTGCACATCGGCTTGACTCTGCTACACCAATGACAACAGTAGGTTGTGAGAATTTTTTTTTTTCCCTCCTGACAAGATCTAGTACCAATAAAGGAAGAAAACATTTACTTAGGAAGTCTGATGATGTATTCTGTTTTTACATTGAGATCATTGTACTGTGAGGTATGAAGAACAGAGAGTAAACAAAACCTTTGTAAACTTTTTCATTATCTCTCATGCTGTATTTATAAAAAGCCTACCACTGCTGTTTATCATATCAAGTTTTCACCTCTTCTTGAAGGGCTGATGCTTATCCAGCTGAGCAAGAGTCAGCATCATCCATGTCCTTGGTGCTATTATCTTGGGAAGAGAACTACACTCAACTACACAACAGGACATACAAAATATTAAAATTGTTATATGTGCTTAGATCTTCCTGGAAAAAGTTGACTGGATTAGTCAGCTTTTCAACACTATAATAAAATACCTGAGGTAGGCTACTTATAAAGAGAAGAGATTTATTTAGCTCCTAGGTTTGGAAGTCCAAACTTGGATGGGCCCCACTGGTCCAGCTTCTGGTGTGGGTGGCAGATGCTGTCTGATTATGGATGAAGCATATGTGGGAACAGTGGATAAGCAAGGAACTTGGCTACCTGGGCTCAGGGTGGAATCTCAGTTTACTCAAGTATTAGCTTTGTATTAACAGCAAGTTACTTAGCCTCACCCGGCTTTAGTTTCCTCATGGATTTGATAGAGAAATAATGCCAACTTATGAAGGGTTTTGTAAGGGTTAAGTGAATTGCTTCTGAAAAATCCCTAGAATACCCTGGCATATTATAAGCACTCCAAAAAAAAAAAAAAAAAAAAAAAGGAAAGAAAAAAAGGAACTGCATTATTAGGTAGGTTAGTTAGCCATGAACAGGTGGGTAAAAAGGGGAAGGGTAATAAAGGATAGACAACAGACATTAAACTTATGCACCAAGAAAAATCCAGGAGTTATAAAACTGAAACAGTAGGGAATCTTATCTAAATGGCAAGCATTTGGAAATGAGAGTTAGAATGCCCAACCTTCCCCAAGCTGTAGATAAATATAATCCCTTGAGGGAACAATTACTTAAAATCCTGGGGACCCCTAACTGAAAACAGACGGGCATCAGAAAAGTGGAGTCTGGTGTGTCAAGACCTCCCCCAGCTCGAGTCAGTGATAACCCCTCAAGGGGCACTACTGTTTCCAGACCACGTCCTTATTATCTCTTTCAACCAAGTCACCAGAACCCTCCCTATCACTAAAACTGTGCCTCAACCACCAAATCACTCTGACAACCAGAACATTGAGACCCTCAAAAAGGAAGTTTTCTGATGGGGAGTGAAAGGGTAAGAAACCAATTAAGGGGACAGGAAAATTGAAGCAAGAACAGGGTGCTCAATTTCTTTAAAAACTTCAAGTCTATGAGCACCATACCATCCTCTCTTCCAGGTGGTCCTTGCGCTTCCTATGCTGTATGTTACTCTCACCTTTTACTATATTACACTTTTTGCTTACTACTGTATTTCCCTCCATTTTTTTTTTTTTTTTTTTTTTTTTTTGCAGTGCTGGGGTTTGAACTTGTGCTTGTGAGGGCCTTGTGTTTGTGAGGCAAGCACTCTACCAACTGAGCTATATCCCCAGCCCTCCCTCAAATTCTTTTGGGTGGATTCACAAGAACCAGCATCCAAGGTCTACAGTGGCTGCCCTGGCTCAGGCTGGCAGGCCCCCAGCCCTGTAACTGCATGAAACACACAAAGATCATTGTGTGAAGAAACTGTTAGTGGCTGCTACAGAATGGTGAGATCACAGCCCAGCCTGCCTAAAAATCTTTTGTGTCATCAATGAACCAATGAAACTGCCACTTTTGGCCTTGAGAACACCAGTATTCCATCCTTGGACCATGGGACCCCCATTCCACCAATAGAAATGATGCTTCTTCTATTCTCTGAACAGGTAAACCAGCATTTCTCTAGTACTGAGTCTGCAAATTTATAGTTCCCTTCTGGTCCAAACCCCTGCATACTGCAAGTATTAATAGGATGTTGAAAAAAAAGTGACAGTACAAAAGAAACCAGAATAGCAAACAAGAATGAGATGTTGGTTTGGGTTACTACTGCATGTGGTTCACCAAGCATCCAACTGATGACGTTGTCACTTGAACTCCTGGTGAGGGCTTCATGAATGGAAATTATCTCCTGTGACTAACATTAAGTAATGCGCATGCTAACACCATGCCTACCTGAGCAATTCATAAATATTTCAGGAAGAGAAACACAGTGATGTTCCCTAACACACCCATGCAACAGTTTCAACATAATTAGTAGCATTTCTGGGTCCAAAAGAACACTCTTATAATGTGCATGATGGAGGAAATGAATGAGTAATTATACCTTATTAAATTTTATTAATCCTCATTAGAACTCTATTATTCTTTATAAGTGGGAGAAAGAGGGGTGGGTGGGTAGGGAAATGCCGGTCAAGTCCCGTTATAGCTGATGAGAACTGGGTGAATCCATTCTCAACCTCCTGTGATACTAGGGTTTTTTTCATACTAAATAGTAGTACTCAGGATGTGGGTTTGCTGAAATGTTTGATAGAATAAGTGAATTGTGTTGTGATAGGATTTGGTATTTTTAAAGTCTTAGAACAAAATCTCATTAAGAGCTCATATTTCCCATTTTTTTAAAACCAGGTTGGATTTAAGAATAGTTCATTCTTATGTGGAATGGGTGGGTATCCCCCTCCCAATAGACAGAGGTTTATTTAGGAAAGTAGATACACATTTAAAGAAACAATAGGCCAATCTCAAGAGAGATCCTCTGGGGGTAAAACAGATATACGTTCAAGGGAGGATGTGGGTCATCTCAGGAATGAGAGGCACCCGGTAGGTATTCTCAGCCAGATTCTCAGAGAATCTCTTTCTGCCTCAAGATTCACATAATGTATGTGTAGATGAGAAAATGAAGAGGAACAAAGACATCACAAAAGAAATACTAAGTAAATGAGTCCAATAGCATGTGGTTTTACATTTATTTCCTTGATTCTTGGTTAAAAGAATTCCATCAAAATCTAACCTCAAAAGAACTATGGATAGGAGTTTTTGTGCAGTCAACTCAAAGTGTACTCTCACCATGTATGAGTGGAATTAGATTCTGCTGGAGGTAAAGGCCAAGTAGATGGCATGGATAGAGCATGCAATGAATCAGGCGACCTGGAGCGGGGTAAGTGAGTTCAGGTCCTGCTCAGTTATTTTGTGTTTGGCAAATTCTACACCTGAGTTATTGCCTTAACGGTAGAAGATGAACTACAATTAATCCAACTCTCCTGAAGATGTAATAAGACAGATGAAAAAGTGTTTTTATGATGTGCTACAGTGAGGAATTCTTCTTTTAGATATGAACAAGATAGAAACACAAGGAAAGGAAGTCACTGGTTTGGAGGGCCTTCCAGGCAATAACCCCTGGATACAATAAATAGTAGTTCTCACCCTTGCTCACATATCCAGAGGAAAAAAAAAACTCTCACTTGAACTTTCCAAGAACAGGCTTGTCTTTATTCAAACTAGTCCACCCCCTTCCCATACTTTTTTTGAGGCTACAAGTACAGAGCAAGCTGTAGACGTTTAACTCCTGGGGTTCACCTCTTTGAGCACTGGACAGAGGAAGTTAAATGAAGCAATTGATTGCCACTGTTCCTCAGGGCTCACTGTCAACTAGAACCTTTCAGGAATTGGTTCTGGGGCCAAGGAAGTATGAAATCACTTCAATGGGTGGTCGTCCTGCTTAGTCTGGTATCTAACCTGGTTCACAGCTCAGGGGTTAGGAGGGACTCAGGGCCTGCCTGCGGGCTGGAATCAGTCCGGAGGGGAGGCAGGAACTTGGGTCCCGCTCCTGGATCTGTTGAGCTTATGCTGTGTGCAAGTCATTCCTTTTCTGCAAGTTTCAGCCTTCTCACGGGTGAAGCGAATGGGTTGAAAGTTTGTCTCTGCCAGCTCTAACATCCTGTAAGTTTCGAGTCTTGCTGGGAATCCGGGGCGGGGCTCACGAGGAGGATCTTCGAAGGGAATTCTTTAGCTCAGGCGCAGTCCCCTAATTTGGCGCCACAGTAGCAGACTCAAGTTCCCCCATTTCTTTAGCAGCCCCTCAACTCGGCCGCTTCCTCCTACGTCTCCTTCCTCTTCCTCCAGTGGAGGCAAGCCTCCACACCTCCCTCTTTCCCTTCCTCCTTTGCAAGTTCCCTACGTTCCCGCGTCTCCTCCTCTTCCTCCCAGGAAATGCAATGCCCTCTGTGCGCCCACCTTTTGGCAAAGTCACTGCCCGCTGCGGGCGCCCCCTCCCCCGCCGGGCGAGCGCTGCGCTGCGGCCCGCGGGCACACGCCTTCCCATACCTTACATGGACAAATGCGTGCAGGCAAAGTCAGGAATTCAGGCCCCTGACGTCAGCCTCCAGCGCTCAGGGCACCGCACGGGAGACCGAGGGGAGGGGGTGGGGACGGTGGGGAGGAAGGAGGGGGAAAGGCACCAACCAGCAGCCGCTCCAGCCCTGCCGAAGTTTCACTTTTTGTCTGTGGGTTCGCTCCCGGGCCCCGTGCGAGCTTTCCCGGGATAAGTAGCTTAAGCGATCGGGGAGAGCCGAGCGCTGCAAGGTAAGGGCTGGCTGCACTGCCCGGGACGCGGGGCTCTGGGTGCGGGCGGCGCGCTCGCCCGGACCGGTGCGGGGCGTGGGGCCGGGCCTGTCCGGGGCTAGGGACAATGGGAGGGGGAGTGCCCGGGCACCTCCTCCTCCGCCTCTGCCTCCGCCTCCAGCCGCCGCCACTGCCGCTGCCCCGTCTGCCTCCTCCCTGAGGTATTGTTGCAAATCCTCCTTCCTTCCCCCCACCCTCCGCCCGCGGGCGCTTCAGGAACCCCCAGCCCGCCCCAGGCACCAGCACCTCTGGGGTGGCAGGAGCGCCGGGTGCAGAGTGCCGTGCCCCGGCCGCCAGGCCCGCGGTGCGGAAGTGCAGACCGCGGCCCAATCACCGGGTGCACGCTGTGGGGGAGGGGGGACCCAGAGTTTTGGGGGAAGCGTCGATCCGGGGTAGGGCGGGGTTGGAGTCTTCGCTCGCCCCCTGCCCGGGCTTTCTGGGCGCCCAGGGGGCGGGGCCACGCCTAGCCGCTTAGAGCTTTCGCGGAATCTCAGTTGTCACAGTGGAAAGGGCCTAGAGATCCAGTCATTCAAGTCCTCCCATTTTAGAGTTAGGGCAACCGAGGCCAAGAGAGGAGGGTCTTCCCCGAAGTCATTCATTAGAGGCCGAGCCATAAATAAAGTAAAGGTGGCTCAGGACTCCTAGTTCCCTTTCTGAGGCATTTCTAGAATCCCCACTGTGTGTCAGGCACTGTGCTGGTGTGTTGTGCCCAGATATTACCCTCAGGGAGCGCTCAGCTGACCCAATAGGAAATGCTAAGTGCTGGGGGGAAATGCCAGGATAGAATTTTAAAGGAAATGGCCTTTGGAGGGGGCTGTGCTTGGTTGTTGCTTTTGAAGGATGAGGAGTTTTCTGAAGTCAGCCAGCCATGGAGGAAGAGCATCTTAGCGAGACAACCGCAGATCGGAGAAGACTGAATGAAGGGTGGGGAGTAGAGATGAACTGTAAATGGGGGCGTGAAGTTTGGGATAGGGAGGGGTATGACCTGAGATGAGCTCATCCGTGGAATGGTACCTGGGTTCTTGGGCAAGTAGAATCTTTGGGACCCAGGATCCCAAGAAAACTCGTTTCCTTTCCTTAGGCGGGTTCTGCTGCTTTCCCTCCAATAGGAAAGGATTAGCAAGAACTCAGGGTTATTTCTGAGCTACTTTCCTTAACCAGACTCACTTAACATTGTTTCAATCCCCTTACTCTTTTGATCCACCTACCCCCTTTTCTAGATGTCTTGCCTGTTCAATAAAATTAATTGTCACAAAGGTGTTAGTGATTTACTGCTTTTCCTCTCCCTGCACATGTGCATTTTAAGAAAATCTTCAGAGGAAGGAAGGGAAGTGGATAGGTGTGTCTTTAAAAAGAGCTACCCCTCTTTCCCATTCTCACTCTGCCTCATTCTTACAGGCAGGAAAACATGCAGAGTTGAATGTCAGCCCTAGAGCTGAGTAAGGGTGGACCAAGGTGGGGGTACAGAACACCCAGTAGAGTTCTCTCTCCCATCAAGAGCCTCCTCCTTGCAGAACTTCTGCTGGCACCAGGGCCAGTTAAGAGGAGATTATGTGTCTTGCACCTAATCCCTACAAGGCAGCCCTCAACTGAATGCCCAATCCTCCACAGTCTAGAATGTGGAGTCTATAGCTGTTTGAATGGTAGGGGTACAAATTTTGGGCCTGTGGATCAGACAGTCCCCCAGAGTCAGATGCCTTGTAAATAGAATGGGCTTAGGGTTGGCCTTGGGGGTGGGTAGAGGAAGGAGAAGTTGAGCCACTGAACTGATTATTATGGTGTGAATGAGTAGAATCGTTCTTGGAGTCACATTCTGGTGGAGAGGTGATCCCTTTGAGGGAGGGAGATGTTTCCAGGAAATGATGTGGGTGGGAGAGAAGACTTGATCATGAAGGACTTTAGAAATGCCAAGATATTGAGTTTGGATATGACTCGAAGCCATCATTTGAGGATTTCAAGCAGGCTGGAACATGATTTAGAGGGGATTTCTGGCATTGGGAAGCCTCCTGCTGCCCAGTTTCAGTGAGAGGTGATAATTTGGTTAAGAACATTATCATTGGGTGTTTTTTCATTTAATTGACATGTTCCTGAGTACCTATTATGTTCCACTGACAAATATGAAAGATTTATAGCAGGATCCCGTTTTATTAAGGTAAGTTGTATTAAATTAATTCTGAGACATACTTTTTCACATTTTAATATCATTGAATCTGGTTGTCTTATAATCATGGATGTGTCATAGTTGAAGTTTTTTTTCATTCTAAGTTGATAATGACACATCTTACAGTCAATGATTTAAATTGATAAAATTTCTTAGTCATGTCCTTTATGAATGTTTAGTACTTTGCACTTTATAAAACACTTCAACATCATCTATTCCATTTGAGTCGCCAAGATTCTCTGAGAATTAAGCCTGATGACATAACCACCTCCATTTTAACTTTTGTCCAAGGTTACCCAGCTAATTAGGGATGTGCTGAAAATTGCAATCTCTAACTTGTGATTCTTGGTGGTAATGTGGCTTTACCCTGCTGGGAAATTAACATGGGTTGATTGGGAATGGGGAAAGAATCTGAGTTTGATTTCAGAACTGGGGCTCAGGGTGCTGGAATGTTGAGGGGGTTTTGACCAAGAACAATGTGTAACTCGTAAGGGTTGGGAAGTCCCCTTCACCCAGAGATTTGCTGTATTAAATAGAAAAAGGGCAGTGAAATGGAAACTGGTAGGTAACATGGTAAAAACAAAAGCTGGACATGCAGATTTTACCCAGAAAGAAGAGCAGTGCACAAGGCACACAGTTCTTGAGTCTGCTTACTCTGCACCAGAGCTGGGTAGGCCCTGGGTGTACAGAGATGAGGTGGGCATTGACCTTGTCCTTGAGGAGCGCAGGGATGGGCGTATGTGGTGAAGTGGGGCTCTCAGTGTATCAAGTGCTGTTAGTGGATGTTTTGGCTGCTCTGCGCCAAGGATGGCCAAACTCAGGGAAGCCTTCATAGAGGCGGAGCTGTCTGAGCCAAATCTCTAGGACTGCTTTAGTCAGCTTTTTCGCTGCTATGACTAAAGGACCCAACCAGAACAACTATAGCAGAGAGAAGGTTATTTGAGAGCTCACGAATTCAGAAGTCTTAGTCCATAGAAGGCTGGCTCCATTCCTCGGGGCTCAAGGCCGGGCAGAACATCATGGTGGGAGAGGTTGGTGGAAGGAAGCAGCTCACATGGCAGTCAGAAAGCAGAGTCCACTGGCCAGAAACAAATATATGCCCAAAGCCACGCCCCAGGTCCCTCCTCCTCGAGCCACACCCTGCCACTTCAGTTACCACTCAGTTAATCCCTGTCAGGGGATTAATTCACCGACTGGGTAAGGACTCCCATAACCCATTCATTTCTCCTCTGAACCTTTCTGCATTGTCTCACCCATGAGCTTTTGGGGGACACCTCACATCCAAACCATAACAAGGACTAAATAAGAATTGTCAAAGGGTAAGAATGGCAGGTGAGAGACCTGTGAGGCAAAGGGTAGCATGGTTGATTTTCAAGGCTGTGTTTTAATGGCCAGCATGAAGAGGACTGTGGGAAATGGAGAAAGGGGAGGACTCTTAATTTTTGCTAAAAGAAATGTTTACATTTATCTCATAGGCTACAGGGGCCATTAGCTTCTTCCTAAAGGTTTGTGATTCACAGAACAAGGCTAGTCAGGGTCTCTGAAACTCTGAATTAAGTATTTGATGGTAAGGTAGGAGGCATAGTAACATTTGCTGAATCCAATAACATAGATGGATGATTGAACTTGAGACTTTGACCCAGGGCAGTAATTAGGCTCTCAGTCAGGTATGTGCATTGGTGGGTGGGGACTTTTCCTGGAATATAGTTTTGGAATGCTATGCTTTGTTGGAAGAAACATGCCAGAAGAAACTTGCAAGAGGTGAGGAAGAGGGATATAATATGGTGCTGCTGCATGCAGTAAGCTAGGACCTGAGTAGAAATCCATTGATATGAAGGTACATATAAGGCAGAGAATGTGAGGGGATGGCAAGGGTGGAGGAAGGGAAGTGTGTAGTGGGAGTTGTCCAGACGACATGACTGGTGCATTACTAATGCTGGTCACTGAGATGAGATTGGAGGGTGGATGGGTGGTGGAGGCATTAATGTGTTGAAGCAGGTAAACTATAAAATTGAAGCTGGAAAATGTTTTATCTTCTTATCATTCGTAATGATAGTATATAATTTTAGACATTTTGAGTGCTTGCTGTATGATTATTAGCTACCGTATTGATTCACTGAGGTAGATTTTATGAGTGTTATGCTTTGGATGTGGTTTGTTCCCCAAGGGTTCATGTGATGGTGGTGGGAACTTGAGGAGACGGACCTAGTGGGAGGTCCTCAGGTCATTAAGGATGTGCCTTGGGTGGGATTAAGGAAGTCCTTTGGAATACTGTTAGTTTTCCTGAGAACATGTGGAAGAGCCAGCCTGATTTGAATTACTCTTTGGCTCCCTGTTTGGCGATGTCATCTCTGTCCCCTGATATGCTCCTGCTTTTGGTACCATTTGCTATGAGGCCTTCACCAGAGCTGACCTGATGCTGGTGCCATGCCCTTGAGTCTCCAGAACTGTGAGCTAAGTAAACCTATTTTCTTAATCAACTTCTCCAGCTTCAGATTTTAAGTTATAGTAACAAAAAAATGGACTTCTATGATGATTATCTGTCTCGTTTTGCTGGTGAGAAAATGAGTTTGGTGAGATGGGGTTGAACTACTAAGTAACATGGCCAAGCTTCCAACTCTTGCTTGACTGCTAGCCTCTTCATCACTCCTTTCTATGCCCACAGCAGAAACAACTCAAATCGATATTGTTTCTCAGTGTTTTCCTCTGGGATTTAGTTCAGTACACACTCATTGGGGCTTGGTGGGATCACAGTTGAGGATTTCCCTGAATGAGTGGCTTCTCAGTTCCACATTGGTGCCATCCCATCTCCTTCTCTTTTAAGCTGCCACCATGCCCTGTATCTTTGGGTGTCTTGTGTCTTCAAACCTAATTATGAGGACTGAGCCTCTGCACCAAATCATCTGCTCCTCTCAATAGTGCCTATTTCCCCAATCCACCATAGGGAATCAGGGTTTGATGTACCCACAGAGAAGCAGTTGGGGCTGTAAAAAGAAAGTGATGGGGATTCTCTATCTCTGTCATTACCCTTGGTTTATGGCTCCTGGAACAACTCTGGAGTCGAACCAAAGCCCTCCTGTTGGATCGTGCCCTTCTCTGGGTCATACTGATCTTTTTGTCCAAGAAAACTTTCAGGTTCTGGACTCAAGGAATCAGCTCCAGTCCTTCCTATTACTTGCCTGCCTCAGGTGGGTCACTTGCATTTTGATGACTCATTGATAAATGTATGAATGAGTTGCTTGTTCTCTGGGGAGAGGAGGTAGACCCCAGGAATTGCACCTAGTAACATGTATAAGACCTTGTCTTTCTTATCTTTGAATTCCTCTCATCTCTGATGCCCTGAAGATGTTTAGTAGCTGTTTGTTAAGTGAATGAACAATGTTTGTTGATATTATATAAACACAAATCACTACTTTGCCTTAAATATCTGCTTTTCTACCTCCCCTCCACTTTGAAATAAGTTTCTTGAGGCTTGCAAAGATGTTACTTTATCGATGGCCATATCTTAATGCCCAGAAGAGTGCCTGGCACGTGATAAGTGCTCTGGAAGTGTTTGCTACATGAAGACAGGGATGGAGTGATGGTTCACTGCTTACACAGGATAGCACTCGGGGCAAAGGGGACCATGATTTTACTGCCTGGAACTTGGGCCTACAGAGATCCAGTGGAGAATCACCTCTCCCGTAGCTGTCCCAGATGGCATTGGGCAGTGCTTTCAGTAGGGCAAAGACTGGGGAACTGGGAATGTGGTGTTGAGGGTGCCAGTTTAGCTAAGTTAAGAATAATTGAAGGTGCAACTGGCCTTTCACTTTTCCTTCCTGCAGCCAGGCAGTTTTATTATTCTGTTTTCTTAATCCAGGTGTTCACTTGTGCTATTCTCCCTTCCTGGATCTTCAGCCTCTGGTCTCCACCTGTTGTAGACCTATGCTCCTTTGATATCATTATCAAAATCCATCCTGTGCCATGAGGTAATTTCCAGAGCCCTTGCCTCTTCTACCCCACCTATGTGTGTGATCACATACAACTCCATTTCTTGTATTAAGTTCATTACATTTGTAGTGAGTGACTACCGTATGTCAGGCAGAAGTGCTGGATATTGGCTTAAAAGGAAAACAAAGACAGGCTATGTCTTTAAGGATCCTTATTCTAATGTAGAAGAGAGACTGAAATAGACTCTCCTAAGGCCCCAATAAAGTACTGAACAAAGGGCTAATGGGAACATTAAGGAGTGACTGACCACCTAGAGGAACTGATGAATACTTATGGAAAATACAGTTTTGAGGAGTGAGTAGGAGTTCTCATGGTAGACAGGGGTGGAAGAGCTTTCCAGGTAGAGGGACTCTGATATACATGCATAGGCCTGGGAACTAAAATTGTTTAGGGAATAAAAAACTGTTTGGAGATCACTGTGAGGGGTGTGGCTGGCTAGGAAGCTTAGATGGTCAAGGGCTTGTAGGCTAAGGATCATGATAGAGGTGAGGAGGAGAGGAGATTGTATTACTCTTTGAGCAAAGAAAGACATTGTTTGATCTGTGTTTCAGAGTGCTCTGGTGACAGAGTGATAGTAGGTCAAGGGCAGAGGCAGTTTAGAGGTTGCCGAAATGTTCAGGACAGGGAGACAGGCCTCTACCATTTTGGCAGAGTAGAGAGAAGGAAAAACAGATTCCAGAAACCATTTGCTATTAGAATAATATGAAGTAGTTTAGTTCTATTATTGTTCCCCCCCCCCACCCCAGTTTATCAGACCTGGCTGCAGAAAACTATTTTATGCACACCAAAGCTTGTAGTCAGTAGGAGAAGCCCCAAACAGGTGACCTGCTTTACAAGTATGGACTGGGGCCTTGGTGGTTACAGTGACCTAATCCCTTATTATACAGAGAAGGAAACTGAGAACTAAAGAAAGGAACAGACTTTGTTAGTCACATGTGGTCCTCATTCCCAGACCAGCCCTCTTTCCAAGGTATTTTTCATTCTCAGTTTCTGCTGTACTTGACACATCTCCCCAACCCCCTGGCACCTCCTAGGAGCTTTGCTTTGGAGAATTTGGAGAGGGGATATAACTGGGAGGTCATTGCATCTTAGTTTTGGATCTTTTGCTTTGCACTTTGAAAACAATGTAATTAATATGGTTCTGGTTATTTGTGTTATTACCTGGTTATTAATCTGATATTGTCTGGATATTGTGTCATTGACATCGATGCCTGCCTTTTGCTTGCAGGAACCAAGCTACTGGATCTGTGCTAGCTCCAACGTTTCTTCTAGGTGACAGCTCCCTGCCCCCTTCCCACCATTCTCCCTTTATTTTTGCTGGCCTGAAAGTTTTTAGGCTGACAGTTTTAGATGCATTACAAGGCAGATCCTCTTGTCTTTTCCTTCCCTCTTAAACCTGCTCATCACAACTCATCTTGCAGAACCCATTAGTATTTCATAGCCTTCATAGCACTTTTTATGTGGCAAATGCATTTTACGATCATTTTTATTACTTAATTCTCAATTGCAACTCATTGGGTTGGCAAGATCAGTCTTGCTTCACAAAGAGTGGGCAAGTGTTCAGGGGTGAAGAAACCTTCCCACTGGGCCTTCAGTGGCAGAATGAGACTCAGACTCCTGTCTCTAAAACTCCTGTCCTGCTTCTTAACTTCTGCAAATAAACAAGAGATAATTGATATGCACATCTTCAGCAAGCCCTATGCACAGGTGTGGGAAATGTTTGTTTCTTTTTTCTTTGGTTTTGTTTTGTTTTGTTACTGGGGATTGAACTGAGGGGTGCTTTACCAGTGAGCCACATCCCCAGCCCTTTTTAGTTTTTATTTTGAGGCAGGGTCTCTTGGGTTTTATTTGTGTTTCTGAGGCTGCCTTTGAACTTGTTATTCTGCTGCCTCAGCCTCCTAAGTGTCTGAGATCACAGGTGTGTGCCACCATACCCTGCAAAAAACAGTTATTATTTCATTAGCACTAATAAGGAGCACCAGTTGCCTGTGTCCAAGGCTTTGGAAGATGTTTTAGTCAGCTTTTTTGCTACTGTGACCAAAGGATCTGACCAGAACAATTGTAGAGCAGCAAAAGTTTATTTTGGGGCTCACAGTTTCAGAGGTCTCAGTCCATAGATGGTTGGCTCTATTCCTTGAGGCTGAAAGTGAGGCTGAACATCATGGCAGAAGAGTGCAGCAGCTCACATGATGATCAGGAAGCAAAGAGAGAGGCTCCACTTGCCAGATACAAAATATATCCCCCAAGGCACACCCCTAATGACACATCTCCTTCAGATACACCCTACCTGCCTCAATCACCACTCAGTTAATCCTATTGGGATTAATTCACTAAGGTTATGAGAGCCTCAACTCAGTCATTTGTCCTCTAAATCTTCTTGCATGGTCTCACACATGAGCTTTTTGGGGACACCTAATATCTAAACCATAATGGAAGGCAAAACTGAGAACCAGTGTATGACACACAATCTGAAGATCTCAGTTTCACCTTGCTGTCATTTTGGCAGTGCCAGATAGTTTTTGGTCCATGGAGAACAAAGTCCTGTGTTTGAGCCACTCATGAGCTCTGTGATCTTAAATTCTGGAACATCCCTAAGTCTCAGTTACCTTCAAAGAGAGATCATATGATGTATCACAACGCATTTGTAAAAACCAGAGAAATTCCCCGTGATGGTGCTTTATAAATGGTAGTGTAGTGTGTACTTGTGGCCCCTTCTGGGTGCCCAGTGTGGCATCTGTCACACAG
The DNA here is from genome assembly GCA_020662805.1 of Glaucomys volans. Lineage (NCBI taxonomy): Eukaryota > Metazoa > Chordata > Mammalia > Rodentia > Sciuridae > Glaucomys > Glaucomys volans. The sequence goes on from JAJEJO010000503.1 coordinate 72,990, forward strand.
TGATGACTCCTTTTTCTACTGGTGGGGGTCATGGGATTTAGATCTGGATAACTCCACATTCAAGTCTTAGCTGTGCAATGTAGTAGAGGGGGCACTATTTGGTTTTCTGACTTACTCCTTTTAAGGCTTCATTGAAGAGGGCACCATAGTTGAAAATAGTTTGCTCCAGAAAGTGGGATGAGAGCCACAGACATTCACAGGCATTTCCAGGCTGTGCAAGAGTTGTTTGTCATTAGCGAACAGCTGTGCAGTGTCTCTCTTTCCACCATGACCATCCCATTCTCTCTTAGGTTTTATTTGTGTTGTATTTGCATTTTTTAGTCCTATGGGATGTCCTTCTCCTTTGTCTGCTGCAGTAGTTGCTTGTGCAGTAGCCTCACATCAGGGTAGGGAAACCCCCAGTAGTTCAAACGCAAAGCTAGTGCTGAGGGATGAGCCACGTCTTCCACAGAAACGTGTGTGGAAACTTTTCATGGGGTGGGTAAGTAAGGGAATTGGGACAGGCCAGAATCACCGGCCATTACAGAAGTGTGCTTTGGCCTCTACCACTCTCCATGTGGACACTTCTGCAGTAGCTGTTGTCAGTACTGCTGGGGATTGAATCCAGGGGCACTATACCACTGAAGAACATCTTCTGCCCCCTTTATTTTTTATTTTGAGAGGGGTATTGCTAAGATGTGGAAGCTGTCCTTGAACTCAGCCTCCTGAGTCAGGATTATAGGCCTGCACCAGTATACATGTGGTTCCTGGGCATTTTTAAGAGACCATATAGTATGTTAGAGGATTTTTATCCTTAATTTCCTTACTTATAAAAATATCAGAAGCACAATACTTGCTTCCTGGGTAGAGTGACCATACTTTCTGGTTGGCTCAGTGTAGCCCTAGTTCATGCCTATATTCTAGCTTATTCTACTAGTATCCATAGTGTCCTCTTCCCCTCTTGGAGGTGTTCTGATTGTTCTGATTTGGAGGATAAAACTATATGGTCACCCTATTTATTTGTGAATTTCTTTTCTTTTCTTTTTTTGGATACTGGGGTTTGAACTTAGGGCACACTACTGCTGAGCTACATCCCTAGCCCTATTTTGTATTTTGTTTATGAAAGAGTCTCTCCAAATTTCTTAGTGCCTCACTTTTGCTGAGGCTGGCTTTGAACTCATGATTCTCCTGCTCAGCCTCCCAAGGCACTGGGGTTGCAGGCGTGTGTCACCTTCCCTGGGTATTTGTGGATATTGAGTGAGACATTTTAAATGAGCCCAAGGCCAGACCTAATTTAAGGTCATCAAAAAAATGTCTACTGTTCTAGGTGCTCAGTAGTGTCTATTGAATGAACTATATTTACAAAGTTTTAGGATGTTTGAAGGCAATGCCAAGATTGTAGGCACTTATTAGGGCTGATAAAACATGTTAATATGTATCTAGAAGGTAATGAAATACCAAGGGAGAGGTTCACAGGAAGCCTTGGTGGCCTGTGTGTGCCTGCTAGATCATGTGTAGAAGCTTGTTGGAAGTGCTGGGTCTCAGTTGAGACATCGAAGTTCGGGAGGCTTGGACCAAGGTGCCATAGGGCAGCTCTGTCTACTAATAGATAAGAAATGAGATTTATTCTGTGTCCATGTGTACATTGTAGCTTGGTTCCTGAATCTATTATATTCCATGCTCTGTTCCATCTCAATAACTGTCTTTTAACAATAACTGTGGAAGTCCAATGCTATTCCACATTCAGTTCCAGGATGTTCCCAGAGTAACCTGCACTTATTCTTTCTAATGAATTTTCACTGAAGACGGGTTTTGTTTAGTTCCCAGGAAGAACAACTCAGTTGCCATCTGGAGCTTCTGTTTTGTTTGTTATGAAAACTAATCATTTTCAGGAACTGTAGTAAGGAGTTGCCACCCAGAGGGTGGGTGTTCCCTCACTCATGGGAAAGGTAAACTTGGCAGTGACCAGGCAGGTAAGTGGCACCTTTTCTTAGACTAAGGTGAAAGGTAGGTCAGCATTCCAGTAGCTGCTCATTTCCTCCCTGGAAATCTTTCTCCTTGGCCATAGCTTAGCAACCTCACTTGGAGAATTATTAGTATTGACAGTTGGACAGAACCCTAAGGATACATTTGCCCATCAATGTGACACATTTTTGTATTCATTCATTGAATAATATTTCCCAGGTGCACCTGTGAATGAATAAGTGAAAACTCCAGTGTGAGTTTTGAGAATGGAAACTTGGATGCAATGTGGTCCCTGCCTCTGGAAGGTCATATAAGTAATCAAGCCACTGTGTACAAGTATGTGCAAAAATGTCTGATGGCTCTGAATGGATGGTGACTAGCTCTTGGGACTGGGGAAACTTCACAGATAAAGCAGTTTTGTTACTTGATTGGGCATTGATGGATGAGTGGGCATTTGGTGGGCTATGGGAGGAGAGGATATTTAGGGAAAATAACTTGGACAGAGACATGAAGGTGAGAAGTGCATGGTGCCTTGGAAAACTGGAATTATGGCAGTTGGACAGCAGAGCAGAGAGGCCCTGGAGATGGGTGGACAAAGGCCTTGATTGCTGCCCCAGTTTGAGGCTTCATACTCAAAATAGCATCACTAGAGCAGTGAGAAGACTGAATGTGTGCTTTGGTTATGGTGTGCTGAGTGGATTAAACCCACCAATATAGTATGGGACTTTTTCCAGTCCCCCTTTTTTTGAGGAACAGTAAAAAGGACCAAAGATAAAGCAAAGCTGAATTAGGGCTGAGGCGATGGATCTGAGAGACAATTCATAGATAGAATAGAAGTCACTCAATATTCTCATTTTACATAAGAGGAACCCAGACCCCAAGAAGGTAACATATGCAGAGTCCACAGCCTAGTCCTGGCATAACCCTAAGGTGATCCCATTCTCTTCTCAGAGTCTTAGAGGGGTGACAGAAGGCATGGCTGTTGAGAGAACTGATACCCAACCTTTGGATCATACACGGATTTCAGAAAACCTCTTATTCTGCATGGGAAGGACTCTTTTTGGAGATATCTCTAATCATTAGGGATAGTCAAGCAGTGACTGATGGGAACGTTAGAGTGAAAATTTAGGCTTATGATTCCTATTAACCCTGACCCCCTGACCTTTTATTTCAAATTTGTTTTTAATTCCTGTGAAAATATATTTATAGCAGTCTTATCTGGGGCCACCTGTTCATTTGGCTTGTCAAGGTTATTTGAGCCAAATTGGACTAAAGACAAAGTGGATGTTGGGCTCTGGGAATGGTGGCTGTGTCATGCAGTAGTGTGAGGGAACAACTGTTTGGTGACAATACATTAACACTCACCAGGGAGATCTCTGACCTAGAACAGCCTTCACGATCCTGATAAAAATGGAACCCACCATTACAGCATGGCACTTTCTTCCAGTCACCATTGTTTTATTGTTAACTTTGTGCTTTCCTACCATTACAGGTACATCACCCATTGGTGTTGTGGGGTAGTTACTGTTATCATCTATGTATGACTGGTCAGGACCTTGAGGCTGAGGGAGGGTGAAAAGCTTGCTTGGGACCCAAGGTAGATGTTGAGCCAGGACTTAATTTTTCTGTTATGCCAAATTCTTCCTGTTCCCAGCCTGTGCAGGTCTCCAAGTCACTCTAGCTTTTTGTTCATGTTCATACCTTCAGCCTCCATTGTAGTTCCTGACATGTGGTGAGAATTTAATAAATGTTTATTGAGTGGACATGTGAATGAATGAATAATATAAATGTAATAAATGACAATTCAGGTTGGAAGAGCATATTTAGTAATAAAAAGATCAAGCACTTCCAAACATTAATTAGACTGTTACCAAAGACAATGAAAAAGAATTCATTTAGAATACATCTATTCAACTTCATTAAAAGAAAAATCAAAACCCTTTTACCCAAATACCTCTTCTGATCTTTCATATGGCCATTGCTCTACTCTTTTTTCCATATATTTTATTGGTGCATTATTGTTGTACATAATGGTGGGATTTGTTACATATTCTTTTTTTAATATATTTTTTTAAGATGTTGATAGACCTTTATTTTATTCATTGATTTATAGTGTGGTGCTTAGAATTGAATCCCTCACACACGTTAGACAAGCGCTCTACCACTGAGCCACAACCCCAGCTGTCGTTCTGTATTCTTGCATGCACACAATATAACAATATAATTTGGCCATTATCATTCCCCCCCTCCCTCCCCTTCTTTCCTCCCCTTCTTCCCCTACTCTACTCATCTCCCTTCAATTTTTACGAGACCTCCACACCTTTCTTTCCCTAACCCTCTCTGGCTTCCACATATGAGAGAAAACATATGACTCTTGACCTTCTGAGTTTGGCTTATTTTTGCTTAATATAATGTTCTCAAGTTCCATCTATTTTCCTACAAATGACATAATTTCATTTTTTTTAACAACTGAATAAAACTCTATTGTGTACATATACCATATTTTCTTTATCTGTTCATCCTTTAATGGACAAGATAAGATAAGGCATCACCCTGATCTTAACTCCCCAAAAAAGTAGGTCCATTTTTTGGCATGTGAATTGTTTGGCATGTGCTTGTTTTTACTTAATATTATTACAAAAAGTTCTTCCCTGTTTTTGTCTTACATTTGTATTTTATGTGACTAAAGATTTGTTAAAATCAATAGTCCTAGTGTAAGCATTATCCATGTAGGCACTAGGATAGTTTCACTTTAAAAAAAATTAAATGCAATTCAATATGTTTAAAAATGCAGCAATAAACATCAGTGGGTCATAACTTTTATTCCCTTCTAAATTATTTCCTATAGGCACTTATTTCTTTGGCACTTCACTTTCCCCCTACCATTTTGTCTCTTGTATTATGTGTTCAGCTCCCAGGGATGTAGTAGAACGGCATGGATGCTTTGGGATTCAGGTTTGGATTCAAACCACAGTTTTGCCACATCAGCTATATAACCTTGTACCGGTGACTTAGCCCTTGTGAACTTCTGTGCCTTTCATGTGACATGACTATGGGAGGAATTCTGTAGTCAGTGTAGTAAAGCACCAGGGCATTCCATGTTATTCCTGTCCTCTTTGATGGGTTCTCTGCCTCAACCCACCACCTAGCCAGACACCTGAGCTCTTTCAACTTTCATTTCTCTATTGAGTGTGATCCATAGTAGACCTTAAGTAAGTACTGACTGTCTGGCTAACTGTGTTTTCATTTTTTTTTTTTAAAGAGGAGAATTATATGCACATATTCTAAATCCCACATAGTTCTGCTACTTTTCATGTCAGTTGCCACTCAGCCTCCAGAAACTAGAGTACTCATTTTCAGAGTCATTTGCAGTGTATGAATCAACTTGTTTCTGTATATCTTCACCATGATTTAATTTTATAACTTGCATTTGTCTTAGCAAATAAATTAATATGTAAGAAATGATATTTCATTATTGCTTTAATTTGCATTTCTTTAGAAAATGAAAAAAAAATCCAAGTAGTGGCTTAGGGGGTGTATTTCTCCTTATGTCATTTGTTAAATGACAGTATTTAAAAATGTTCTAGACTGAGAAGTTTGGTAAGAAAGGGCTAAAAATGTTGAGTATTTTGAGTTGCCTCAATGTTATTTAAGGCATTCATCAGTTCACTTAACAGTTATTGAGCACCTACTGTATGCCGGCAGTACTCTAGGGGCTGTACACACTATGAGGAACAATATAAATGAATGGACTCAGGATCTCTAATCCAATCTCATTTTGTACCTGAGGCCTAGAAAAGTCAGGTAAATTCCCCGGGTTCATACAGTTCGTTCAGCAGCAGAGCTGTTTATTCCAACAGTAATAATGATTTCATGGAGACATCCTGGAAATTTCAGTATTGTGATGTTTAACAAATCCTCAAACTGTGTCCACGTGAGTCCTGATTTTTGGTTTAGAAAATACGGTCATGGGGTTCTTCAGTCTTCTGAAGTGTATCCCTTCCTAGATCTTGCTGGTACTTTAATTTTCATTCATTCTTAAATAAATAAGCAATACTAAAACAGGACCAGAAAACAAAAGGACCCCAATCCAAGTAGCTTGGACCAATTGTGAATCTTTTGAATATGTTTTGGTAGATGGAAAGGACCGATGACATATTTCCCTACAAAATAAAATAGTCAATTTAGATTTAATAAGGCAGTTATCTTCAGGTAATAAAAATCCAACTAACTCGCCATAACTATCTTGTTTAAAGTCAATTAAGAGCCTCATATTCCTCACTTGCTGGGTAAAATTTAATAGAACTTCAGTTAAGCATTTATTGCTATTTAATTCAAAATTAAGTTAATCACCACAGTTAGTAACAACCACTGAGTATTTAATTAACATTCAGCAAACTATCTTATTAAGTCTAAATTAGATACAGACAGGTCTTGTTTATCCCCATCGTTTGTACATACTTCCCACATCTTACCCCAAAGGGCCTTTGGTTTTCCCATAGCTTTCCTTTTCTGACTTGTTTCATTTTCTTCTCTATGACACCCAACTTGAATGAAGGAAGAGGAGAAGAGGCAGGAGTTGTCCTGCTATGGGAACTTTAGGCTTGAGGTAGACCTGAGAAACTTTTCTATTTGGTTCCATTTGGTTCCATTCCATTCCATTTTTCAAAAAAATGAGTACCTTCTCTGTGTGAGGCTATCTTTTAAGCATTGAGGAATAAATAAAGGTCATCTTGACATGTTTGGTTTCATTTTCTTGTTTAAATGAGAAGATAGGTTTTAGTTTGATCATGTAACCCGTGTGGCCCACAGTGTGCAGGGTCCTTTGCTGGGTGTGGTGGATGCCAGCGATTCTGACAAGGTCCCTGCTCTTAAGTAGGCTCAGGGTCTAGCAGGGAAGGTGCTGTCTGGGAGCATGGTGTTCCTTCACTGTGAGTCCAGGAGACTGTTTCCTAGAGTTTAAGGCTTTCCTTTAGTGATCAAATATGCTTTGGGAAAAGTTGCTGTGGTCCATGGATTCTGCCTACCAGCCTCTCACTGCTGAGGAAGGATTTGTGGACATTCAGCCTTGTAACAGTGACACAGGGTCAGAAGTTCTACTTTGCTTGAAAGGCAGGCAAAGTGGGAGATTTTGGACACAAGGACGTGAAGCTGGTGCAGGTGGGAAGGCTGGGCAGGCTTTCCTCCTGGAAGAGGTAGCCTGTGGAGTTAGACTTTGTGAGACAGAGCAGCCTGGAGGGTGACCACAGAGTCACAGGGAGTGAACAACAGCAAAATTCTGATGTGTCTGATTGGTTGGACACACCCTAACACGCTGCTGTAGCTTAAACCCATTTTGTTACAGCCTGATTCTGAAGAGGTGGGAAGCAGCAAACTTTTTGGTGTGGAACTCTAGGATTTAGGTTTTGTTCCATCTGAGCGAATGCCCATCTGCAGAAGCCGTCATTGATATTCTTCCAGAGGGCCTTCTGAGGTCTCTGCTCTGTGAACCACAAAATCTTTTCATCATCTTGGCTCCTTTGCGGACAACTTCTTCCATGTACCCTGCCACATACCATGTACTCTGCCTTTTCTTTCCCCACTGGCTTTCCTTGTCTTGAATCACCTGTGTCCTTGTTTTTTATTCTTATCCATCTGTATTATCATTTTCACCCAAATCAAGCTACTCTTTTATATGTCATTTTTATGCTTCATTTAAAATAATGTGGCTACTATTTTCTCCAGTAGCAAGAAGATGGAATGTGTTAGATGAGATGGAGGATAATATATAAATCTGGCCTACCATACCTCAGGGGACTGGGCATCAGGCTGTGTTCTTTCAGAGTCTCTTGGCAATATGTGTTTATTCCCCATGTCTGTATGAAAAGGGGCACAGGCAAAGAGCAAGGAGAACTGGTTTTATTTCTAATTCCATTGTGGACATGAGTTTTCCTGTCTGAGTCACAGTGGATCCATTGAAATGTTACTGTTAGGCTAGGTGTACTCTCAGGGCCTTTCAACTAGAAATTGTTGAGTTTAAATATTTACTAAGTCAATAGAAGCTGAAGAGAACCTGGCTTTTTGAGCAGACATATATTTTAGTGCCTAACAACCTGAGGAGATTGGTGCAATGAGCTTAGCTCCATGCCCACCCACCGTGGGCAGGCATTCCATGAACGCTGGTTCTCTGACAGCTTGACTCCTTCTGGGTCATGTTCTTCATGTTGCCTCTTGCTTTTTAGTCACAACTTCTCATCTGCCACCCAGGCTTATCTTTTCTTTATCTCTACTCTCACTGCTGTCCCATTTCCCAGCTGGATAGCTCCTTATTCCTCATCTCATGTCCCTTTCTGGCTCTGCCCATGGATGGTGTCCACTTGGGCACCTTCTCAAAACAAATGACTGCCATGGTGGACAGATGGTGGGGGTTGTTGATCTTTCAGCAGCAGATCTTTCCAAGGGATTATCTATACTTCAGAATCATTTTTTATTGAATAAATATTCAAAATATTTGTTGTTCTCTGATTGAGGCCCAGTCTTGCCTTCAGTGTGCCCCATAGTGGAGGCAAAAAGCGTACTGAAGTGCTTTCTTTTTGACACCTGGTGAAACTATAGTCCATGAGGTACTTTATAGTTCAGAGAGGAACACTTTCTTTTCTACAATAAGATAGGACACTGATGGGTTCTTGGTATGGATTCTTGTATGTCTAGCACAACTGGTCCAGTGCACAGTATAAGCTTATTTCACTGGCCTTGAAAAATCAGCCTCCACGTTTAATTTCACCATCCACCTGAACTGAACTTCAGGGATGAAGAGATGTCACTGGACAGTTGTCAAGGGGCAGACCAGCGCACATGAGGTAGGTGAGTAGTGCAGGTCTTCAGGAATGGTGTGCTGGAGAGACACAGAGAGGACAAGTCCAGGGATGTGTTCAGATGCAGACAGGATGTTGGCAATGGCAGTGAGGTTTTGGTTCTACAGTAGAGATTTTCAGAATTTAGGAATTTGCCTTAGTGTTCTTTTGTTTCCTCTTTGTATTAAAGATAATATTTATTTTTCAGTGTTTTTGGTTAACCTTTGTATATCTCCTTCAACAGGCCTACTTGAAAATTTCAGAAACATTTTGAAGCTTTGGTCTAACTATGTGGTGCTCAAGGGCATGGACTCTGGAGTTACGGTGCCTGAATTTGTTCCATAATTCTGCATCAATATTTAATGCAGTTATTGCTTGCACTTATTAATAAGTCTCTTTAGGCCTCGTTTACCTCATCCATAAAATGGGGACAAGAAAATTATGTATCTCTTTGTGAGGAATTCATACATTCAAAGCCTCACACATGATACATGTTCCTAAAATATTAGTGACTATTGTCATGTGTTATCCTCATTGAGTCATAAAGTGGTGTTTTTTTGTTATTTTTGTCTTTTCTAATAAACTTTTATTTCTGGAATAATTTTAGGAGTTCAGAAAATTTGTAAAGATTATTCAGAGAATTTCCATATATCCCTCATCCAGTATCTCTCATTTTGGGCGTCTCATGTTACCATGACACATTTATCAACACTAAGAACTGACATTGGAACATTCCTATGAATTCCCTCCAGACCCTAGATTCCACCAGAGTTTCCATCAACTTCCTCTTTCTGTTTCAGGATCCAGCACAGGGATCCCTGAAACAGGGATCCCACATTGCATTTAGTTCCCCTGGCTCCCTACTCTAGAGTGGTTCTAGTACTTTCATTTTCCTTACAGTTTAGAGAAGGATTCTTTGTAGGAAAGTCTGTTATGACCTGTAGTGCAGAGTGAATAAACGAGAGGCTGCCATGTGCAGTGGAATGGGACCCACTTTTCTTTCTGTCCCTGCTTTTCTTCCCCAAAGGGCTTTTACCAAAGCAGTGCTGAAAAATCACTACAATCCAGTCCTTGTTTTCAAGGGAGGAAACTGACTACCTCCCCTGCCCCTTGCAAAGTGTAATAGCAATGATAGAGAAAGCTAAAGTCCTAGAGAAGGCCAGCAATGGTTCTTGGAGATCCCCGATATTGTCCCTGTTGTTGAATGAGCAAGTATCAATCAAGAACTTCTAGAAGACTGGGTTTGGCTCCCAGATCTTCCACATTTCCCTCAGTTTTCCTTATCTATAAAGTGGGCTCATTGATCAGCAATACCTTATAGGATTAACCCTCACACTATGCCACAGTTTTACTTCATGAAATTTAAGTGAGCTTAAATGTTCCTGTTTAGTGCAGTCTGGAACATAGTAGGTTCTCAATAAATGTTTAAAAGAGAAGACTTGAAAATTAGGAATATTTCCTTAGGACTGACTTCAGGAAGTCTGGGACATGTCATTGCAAAACTAAGAATAGACATTCGTGAGAAAATCTGATCTTTAGAAGGGGAACCGTGTCTGAGTTTCTGATAAGCAGGATATACTGTTTGTATTCTCAAAGGCTTTTTATCATATAATACAACATTATGTTGTATTCTGACTTTCACACAATTTGGATCCTGAAACTTCTTACAGGAATTAAAAATACAAACTCGTGGGCAGCATGTGTTTTATAAATTACAGAAAACAGAAGTGTACAGACATGGCACACTAAGTACAGTGACGCCTGTGACAGGCACTGGTACCCAGAGTGATGCATGGATGAAGGAGCTGAGATGGCACGGGAGCCAGGAGCTGGATGAGCCACAGGTACCCAGTTCCGTCCTGTGTGGGGAGCGAGGTGGATGGGATGTCTTCAGCAGGGACCCTGCAGGAAGGAGCTGAGGACCAAGGCAGAGGCCAAAAGCCCCTACATGGCTTTCATATCCTGTACTTCTGGTCCTGTCTAACAGAGCCAGCTGACTTTTGGAAGCGCATCTCCATCACTTTCCTTCACTCTCACCTTTGTTCCAGCATTTTCTCAGTTTGGATTCCTGTCCGTCTCTGACATCATCACCTGTTTGAATCCAAACCAACCTTCAAAGTGCAGCATTGTAATGTAACCTCCTCCAGGAAGCCAGCTTTGCTTTCTGTACCCTGCGCTTAGCAGGGAGCCGTTATGTTCTCTTTGGGTGCCTCCCTGCACTCTATCTGTCCTGCATGTTCGATCCTGAGCACTCTGCTTCTTCTTTTGTAGTTACCAATTTGCCTGTCTTATTTTTGGCTTTTGATTTTTTAGAATGTTCATTCCTGCCTGGAATCTGGCAGACACTTAGTGTATAGTGGTTGCCTGGATGAATGGACAGGTTGGACATGCCTCCACTCAACCTTCGTTCCTTTAGAGGGGGTCTTTAATTTGTCGTCTCTGCATCTCCCAGCATCAGCTCTGCATGCATTCACTCATCCATTTACTCCAGGGTGGAGTTTCAGGCACGACGTCAGAGCTGCAGCAGTGAATGGCCCATTGGTTGATACTCTGCACAAAGAAAATAGTACCTTTGGGATGCGTTTTCATACTTACAAGGTTTATCTTTTTTTTTTCTTTTTTTTTTTAAACACATGAGGACCAAGCAAGGAAGGTTTGTTTTGTCTACAAGCTTCTCTGTCTGGCATACAAAGCAAATGTTCTCTTATTCACCCGGATGGGTTTGTACTATAAAGAGATCACTGGGCTTAGAAAGACCATTTCTCAGATCTTAGGGCAGTTCCTCACTGACTTGACTCAGGGATAAACCACCTTCCCAATTTTTTAAAAAGATAGTGCCAGAATGTTCAATAACCCCCCTTCACTGGTACCAGAAACTCTGTAGTCCCTCAAATCTTAAAACAGAATATGTGTTGTCTAGCTGTAATGTAAGAAAGTTTACCAAAAAGGTAGTTAATATTTAGTTAAGATTTGTAAAACAACATCTCATAAATTAATCAAAAGTCTAAAATTTTTAAAAAGATATTGCCAGTATCGTGTTCATGTTTGAACATCCTTGCTCATGTTTTGACTTTTTTTTTTTTTTTTAATACAGTGACAAAATGTGTACTGCTGAGGTGGTAATAGAGAAGAGAAGTGCAGGGCTGAGAACTGCCTATGTCTAGGGCCCCTCTGTGTTAGTCACAGGAGGAAGCATCGGACATGACCACATGAGCTGGCCAGCTGACTTAGGTTCATGCCAGAAAATGTCAGAGTGCCAAGGCTGGGAGGGGTTCCATAATTCTCAATTAAAACACTTAAGGTGCTCAGAGGGATAGAGCCAGAAAGATCATAGAAATGGTCCAGTCTGGTGGTTCTCAAACTTGAAGGAGCACCAGGATCATCCTGGCAGGGTTGCTGGGCTCCATCCTGGAGGCTCTGGTATGTAGGTTAGGTGGGACCCATAGGTTTGCATTTCTAACAAGCTCACAAGTGCCACCATTGTTGAGAGCCACTGATCTAGTCCATTTTTTGTTGGTTTGTTTGTTTGTTTTCCCCTCTTCTTCCCCCTTTTTTTGAAAAACAAAAACAAAAACAACAAATAGATGGGAAGGTGAGACTCAGCAGACTGGTGGAAAGGACTTGCCTAGAGACACAGAACCTGTCAGGTCAGCCAGAGTCCAAAGTCCTGACTTCCAGATTGCTCCACACTGCCGCCAGCATCCGCTCAGAGTGATACTTTTAATTCTACTTCAGAGTGTAACTAGGTTTTACCAGTTTGGCCTGATCTGGGCATAGTCTTATTTTTCAGGGTCATTTGTATTGTTTTGCTTAAACTAACCCACATTTATTGACCACTGCTGTGCTCTTGGATTGCATTTGCACCAGAGGTGGCCTAGCGTTGTGGTGGTCTGAGAGCATGGGCTCCAACTAGTCAGACCTTGAGTCATTACTTTTTCAGTTTCTCATTTGAGAGCAAAGACAGTCTCACTTCTAGGGCCACATGTAAAACTCTGGGCAGGTACCTGCCTTCAGTGTGCGTTCTGAGAAATGAGCTCTTCTGACAATCACAGTTGAAGATGTGGTTCCACTCTCTTATGCATGAGAGGCTTTCAGGGTGATGGAATAGGAGAAGGCTGGGGTTGAGTGGAACACACACACAAGGCTTGGGAAATTTGTGTGGAAAACAAACAAACAAACAAACAAACAAACAAAAAAGCATGGACTGGAAAGGCACTGGATATGACTGCTATGTCTTCCTTGATGGGCTTAGCAGTTGGGGAAGGCCTGGCTAGAAGTTGGAGGCTGTGTGGAAAATGAAGATGAGATCTTACTTGAGCTTGTGCTTCCTCATCTATAAAATGGGATGATGATGTGTGATCATGCTGATGTTATTTACCCTGTCTGGATTGAGGATTGAAGAACTTGGCTATGGGAAGGTACTTCAGGATATAAAGTACTAGAGAAGTTCACAGTGTTCACACCACAGGAATGTGCTGAGGACCTAGAGAGGAATGAGGGATGGAAAGATGGAGCTGCCCAGAGAACTGTTGGGGAGGACTTTAATGGCTGCTGCCATGGTTGGGACAGGGACACTAGTAGTATGTGACTTTGTGTATCAGTGTGTGGTGTGCTACTATTTACTTTCCCAAGGCCTTAGAATTCTCCTTTCTTCAGATCACAACTCAAGGCAATACCTTCTCATTCTCCCAGTGTCTGTCTTCTGCCCACTGTATCCAACTCTTCATCCTCGGTTGAAATTAAACCCCTAGCAATCGTTTTCCTCTATGGTTCCCTTAACTTTGGGTCAAAAGCAGATCCACAGCCAACTTGTGGAGCAGTGGAGAACACGTGTGACTCCATACTTGTTCTCTGCCATTCCAGGGAATGGAGGCAGATGAAGAAAGCATTGTTTGGGCTGTCTAGGAGGTTGTGGTCAGCACCAGAAATAGACGTGCAAACCAAATTGGGGCAGGGGGAGCGGGTGAAGTACTGTAGGATGGCATCTATGTACGACATGTGGAGGTTTCCCACAGCAGGGCAATTTACAGAGTCCATCACCATTGCAGATTGATGGTGCTGTGGACATGCAGGCATGATAGGAGAGAGAGGGGGGAGGGGAAGGGGAGAGGGAGAGAGAGAGAGAGATTTTGAAAATATAGAGGTAGGGTCTCCATAGCTACCACCTTCCCCATTCTCTATTAGTCATAGAAGCATGCTACCGTCAAGGGGTTTTGAAGACCAAGTCCTGAATTTTTCCTGGTGGTCTCTTTTGAGTTGAACCCTGTCTTTTTAGTGCATCATCTCTACCTGCCTCATGTGCACACCTCTGATGGGCAGCACTCCATCAGAGCTCCGTGGCCTCTTCCCAGACCCCTGCACTCAGCTGTGCAGTTCATTTCCTGCCTTGGACCCACCCAGGGGACTTGGAAGGCTGTCCAGACCCTCTCTCCGTTGGTTTTCTGTGATTCTGGAGCCCCTCCTCTTCAGGGTGCCTGTATCTGGGACACACTTTTTTGGCCAGTACATTTTCTGCACTTAGAGTTTCTTCTCTTGCTCTCATATTTCCATTTAAAGCCCTCTTGAGAGATCTGAGTGTCTCCTGCCAACAGCATTCCTTATAGTTTACTGGAACCCCTTTTCTTGTCCTGCTAGGAATCCAGCCACGAGTGGACTTCAGCACAGTCTCTCTGCAGCCTCTTGTCTCCTTCCTCTGTGACCACTGGCTGTGAGAAGTGACAGCATGCCCCCTTCTCCCCTCACAGCCAGTGAGACCACACTAGTTTTCAGCATCTTGCTTCTGCTCCCTCGAGTGACACTTTCTTCTTCCTCTTCCTCTTCCACTCAGTGTCATCCTGCCTGGGGTCTGTGACCAACAGTGGCACTTTTGGTCTTGTCTTTGCCTGACGTCTGGGCTTCACAGTCAGAAGTTACTTGTGAAATAACCTAGAGGGTTGGTTGGGTCTGCTTTTAGGAGGATGTTTTGTTTGGACAATAAGAATATGTTGATTTGATTTATCAAATAATTTTATTTCCAGACACAAAATATACATACAGCTTTGTCAGAAGAAAATGTGGAAATGGATGAAAGACACTTAATTACCATTTCTTTTCCTGGTCTGCCCCACAGGGCTTCTGTGTCCCCGTCCACATCTGGGGAAGCACTTCTTAGCTTCTTAGCTGGTCTCTCACCTTTGCACTCCATCTCCTGCAGGCTCAGGGTCAGGTGCTTCACTGTGCACACCTTGGCCCTGCCATTGTCTGACCTTGACCTTGCCTTGGTTTCCAGGATTTTCTCCTCTGCCCCTGCCAGTCACACCCTTGCTTCAGCTCCCCTGAGTGTGTTGCTGGTCCTGCTGTGCTTCATGACTGGTGTCTTAGCAAGTGCTCCCCGCTGGTCCCAGGGCCATCTCCTTCATTCTTGTTGAAGTGGAGTGCAGATGTCTTCCCTGCCTTGAGTTTCCTTTGACTTCCTCAGGAAGAGCTGCAGGCAAAACATAAACCCTAGTTTTATAATGTGTGGTGTTTTCGGTAATAAGAGTATTACATGCTTATGAACCTATAATCCCAGTGGCTCGGGAGGCTGAGGCAGGAAGGTCGTGAGTTCAAAGCCAGCCTCAGCAACTTAGTGTGTCCTTAAGCAACTCAGTGAGACCCTGTCTCTAAATAAAATACAAAAAAGGGCTGGGGATGTGGTTCAATGGTTAAAAACCCCTGTATTCACTCCCTAGTACCACCCCTCCAAAAGAGAATTACATGCTTTATAATAGAAAATTTCAAAAATACAGAACCATATAAAGAAGAAAATGAGGGTCACTCATAAATTCACTTTTTAGAGACAAGCACTGTTATGCTTTTAATACTCTTGTGAGTAGTTCTTCTCTTCATTTTTTATGTGTTTACATTGTACTGACTTGAAATCTTACTGTTTGAATAGTTTTAGATCTTGTCATGGTACTAAGAAGTCTTCAAACATATAATTTTTGATGATTGTATATTATTCCTTCTTAAGAATACACCATGATTCTATTTTTCATTTCTTTAAATAGCACTGTGTTGAACACCTGTTTTATAAATTTCTTTATCAATGACTCATTATTTTCTAAGATAGAGTATGAGGATTTAAATTGCTTGCACAAAGGGCAAGAACTATTTTTACCTTTAATTTCACGAGTAACTTGTGGTCACTGGAGAAACTTGGGAACATCTGGAAATACACAAGGAAGAAAATAAAAACCACCTGTAGCTACTTGCAATAACCAATGTGAAATTTAGTGTTAGTTGTATGTGCATCTCTCTGTCTTTTCCCCCCAGAGGTTGGCAAACGTCAAGGACCGATTAGTAAATATTATAGGCATGAAAAGTTCCAAGATCTCTGTTTCTTCTTCTTCCTCTTCCTCCTCCCCCTCCTCCTCTCGATTCTTTTTATAATCTAGAAACTTCTTTTGGCTAGTAGATCATACACATAAAGTTTTGCTGACCTGGTTCTAGCCTCAAAAGGGGAGCCAGCTTGCACATACTATTTTGTAATTGTTGTCTGCAGTTTAAATGCCTCCTCATAGTTCCTCGTGATTTTCTGTTTCAGACTGCTGAAATATAATTAATAGTTTCCTTCTGGAATGGCTATGGCACCTTGGCTATGTTTTTGATATTGACTCTAGAGCATGTTTATTGTGCATATTTGCTGAGATGTCTCTGTTTTTCTTTCCTCTCCCTCGGTCCTCCCTCCCAACCTCCCTCCTTTCCTTTTCCTTCCTTTTTATTGTTCATCTCTGTCTTTCCAGCCCAGTACATTCCCTGAGTGATGCTTAGTAGGTTCTCAGCAAATTTGTCTGGAATGGGTGCCTCAGGCTGCAATTTTACTCCTGCAAAATGCCTGCTTTCAGAATTTAGGCACTCTAGGTTTGTCTCTTGAGCCAGCAACATTAGAATCACTTGAGACTTGTGAAAATGCAGAGTCATAGCCCCACACCAAAATCTGCATCTTAACGCTTTCCTCACCTGGTTTTCATGCACATTATAGTTTGGGAAGCAGTACTCTAGGGCTCACCTCTCTATTGGGTGTATACTTATTTATAGGTATCCTGACTCTCTTTCCATTGCTGGGAGCTTCCTGTGAATGATGGCATTTACTCATTCAGGAATCCATCTGGGAATCCAGCACAGTATGTTTCACGTGTGGTATCAGCTGCCATCTTGCCTAGTGGAACCTGTTTGGTTACCATTGCTTTTGTCTGGGGGTGGATGTGGTGGTGGAAGGAGCAAACATTTAATTAGCACCTGCTGTGTGTCAGGCCCTCTGCTAAGCTCTTTGCACATGTACTCCCATATGAGGCATGATGATGTTGACTGAAAGGAACATAGAATTCTATAAGGCCAGCAATTGTTAACCTCCAAAATTAGAGAAACTTTTTAAAAAAGTATATATATGTTATGTTTTAGATGTGAGGTGTCCCCCAAAAGCTCATGTGTGGAACATTGAAGGAAGGTTCAGAAGAGAAATGATTGGGTTACAAGAGCCTTAACCCAATCAGTGAATTAATCAGGGGATTAACTGAGCAGTAACTGAAGTGGTAGGGTGTGGCTGGAGGAGGTGGGAATTGGAGTATAGATTTGGGTATATATTTGTATCTGGCAAGTGGAAACCCCTCTCTCTTCTTCCTGATCACCATGTGAGCTGTTTCTATCTGCCACACTCTTCCACCATGATGTTCATTCAGTCTCACCTCCAGCCCCTAGGAATGGAGCCAGTCTCTTGTGTACTAAGACCTCTGAATCCATGAGCCCTCAAATAAACTTTTCCTCCTAAAATTGCCCTAGTCAGACTTTTTAGCTACAGCAGTGAAAAAGCTGACTAATATATATATATATATATATAAACAGTTTTATACACACACACACACACACACACACACACACACACACACACTGGCCCAGTCCCAACCCTTGTTCTGAATCGGAATCTCTGAGAAATAGGGTCGGTCACAAGTATTTAGAAAAATGTCCCTCAGTGTTTCAATTGGGCCAACAGTCTATGCTGATATCTTGTTGTATAGATGATAAAAAATGAGGACCAAAGAGGTCAGTGAGCCTCCCAAGGTCACATTGATTTAAATGGCAAAGCCAGGTATAGGTCATGTGTCATCTGCCTGAGGATACAGTTCATAGCACCTGAGCTGCTGCCAGCCTGCATGGTCAGATTAGAGGTAGAACTGGGTGATGAGGTGGCACCCTTGTCCTTGGAACTTAGAGCCTGACATATCAAAATGCTTCTCTATGGCTGGGGCCGTAGAGAACAGATACCAAGTCACAAGGAGTAGTGGCATTTGTTGTCCTCCTTCACCTTTGCAAAGTGGTAGACAATACCTTTAGACACAGGGGCAAAAGAAGCTGTGTTTTCCTTATTTTTTTCACTGTTCCCTCAGTTTTAGAAATTTAAATGGGAATCCTCGTGCTTCCAGTTGTGCCCTGCCAGTGACAAGAGAGATGTTGACTGAGGCTTTGTCAAGAATCCTATGAATGGGCTTACAGATCTTACAGAGAAGCCAAGGACGTGACAAGGACTCTAGTTACATGGCAGGCTGGGATGGGAAACAGGAGTTGAACTCATTATCATGATGTCTGCCATTTATTGAGTGCTCACTCTGCCTGCATCATTTCCCTTAATCCTATAACAGCCATGAGGAGGGAAGTTGGGGAGGGTTAGTGACTTCTCTTAAGTGGTGGGCTGGGATGTGAACCCAGTTTTGCTTGATTCCAATAGTCATGGGACAGTGCTTCCCTAGCTGGTTGTGTGCTTATCCCTGTCACCTGCCACTTCCAGGTATTTAATCAGAGGTCCATGGAGACAGATTGAACCCCATATGTAAGGACAGGTGGTGAGAGATGCCAAAAAAATGGAGTGGACTGCATCAAGTAGTAAAAGATTGCCAATCATTGGAGGTATTTAGGCAGAACTGTGGCACTTCTTGGTGGGAAATTCAGGTGGCAGATGTGAGGCCCTTACAATTCCTCTGGGATTCCAATACATCAGGGATTCCAAGATGTTGAATCTAATTGGATGCTCCAGACATGGAGCAATAAAATGTATGTTAGGTAAAAGTGTATAGGTAGGGCATTTGTAAGGCACTGAAGTATTTGATTTTGTATGACTCCCAAGAGCTGAGCTGGTATGGCTTCTTACTGCCTGCCGTACACTGTGCTGTTCTCTGGAGAGTGTCCCAGATGTGAAAACTTTCCCACAGGGAAAGGCCATGAGGGGAAGGAGGACATGCTCCTGATGAAAGAGGATAAACTATCCAGTGCCAGAGAGTATCAGGAAAAGGGGACCAGTGTGTGCCTTGGAGGTTGCAAGAGGGCTATGTTCTATGAGCAAGGAAATTATTATTATTATTATTGGTGGTGCTGGGGATTGAACTCAGACTCTTGTGCATGTGAAGCAATCACTCTACCAACTGAGCTACATCCCCAGCCCCCTATTTTTTTTTAATATTAGATTTGAACTGGACTTTGAAGGTGTGTAGCACTCCTTTAAGTTGTAGGAGAGTGTCACCATTTTTCATTTTTAAAACTTTTTTTGCTGATGCTAAGAGAAAGACCAGGGATGCTCTTTCTAATTCAATAAGCTTTTTCAGTGTGGTCACTGTGGTTGGAGGGAGAAGAGTCGACCTCCAAGGATGAGTAGGAGTTGGACTGAAGGAGAGGTTGGACAAGGCTACCTGGAAGGTGGATCCACATAGATAAAGGGGAATGCAGCATCAGCACCTGGGTCTTAAAAGGCTTTAGATGTTAACATGGTGACAACTAGGGTGTTGGAAGTTATGAGAGAGAGTGAGAGCTATTAAACATAGGTACACGTGTAGTGGGAAATTTTGGAAATCCCTAAAAATGAAGTCCTAAGCTTTGAGAAATGTTCCCATGTGGCCTTTGTCTTATCTTTTTAGCTCTGTTTGCAAAGACCCCTGCCTTTCCCACTCCTTCTGGTGGTAAAGGGAGTAAAAATGACTTAGGTTTTAGAGCCAAAGGGGCCTGGTTTTGAATTTGTGCTGTTCTTTTACAGTTCTTGACTTTCAGAAAGTTGTTTTGTCTCCCTTAGTTGTAGATTTTTCATCTGTAAAAGGGAGGGAAAAATATTCTTATCCTATAGAACAAGGGTTTTAGGATGGGCGAATGTGTTCAAGGAATCCATGCAGGGGCTGGGTATGTGGTGGTGCATGCCTTTAGTCCAGGGACTCCAGAGGCCAAGGTAGGAGGATCACAAATTTGAGGTCAGCCTAGGCAATTTAGGGAGACTCTGCCTCAAAATAAAAGACTGGGAATATAGCTCAGTGGTAAAGTATCCTTGAGTTCACTCCCCAGTCCAAAAAAAAAAAAAAAAAAAAAAAAAAATCCATGCTTGGGCTTGGAAGGCACCCACTGGGCCAGAGTCCTGAATGTGGACCTTCTCTGCCTGCCTCTATTCCATCCCCAGTGGATACTCCCCTTTCCTCCAATTGACTGACTTTGTGCCTTTGCTCTTGTAATTTCCACCTTCTAGAAAGCCGCGTTCTTTCACATCATCAGATCATTTCTGTTGGTTCAGATCAAGCCTCTGCATGATTTCTGGTATGCTCTTCCAGGGATCCCAGCAGGCAGCAATTCCCTGCCCCTGCCCATGACACGGATCCTTTTATCTGGTGCTGTGTGTTACTTCTGTTTATACCCATCTTCACTGCGCTCCCCGAGGTCAGGGTTCAGGTCTGATTTACCTCTACCTTCCCAACAGCACTGTGCACGGTGCCTGGCACAGTGTGGGTGCCCTGTATTTTAAATGACTGAAAAAAAGAAGAGATCAGGCTGATGACTGGCGTTCACCTGGCTTTAAAAACCTGAGAGGAGAAGGGAGGGTGGCTTAGGAATGGATGTCAGGCTGCGGCTGCCTATCCATTCATTCAGGTGCAAGTTGGGATTGCGGGAGCTGCAGATCCTGAAGACTTACCACTTCAGGCCTGAATCTGCCTCCTGTAATTACCTCCTTTCCAGGGAACAGGAGTCCTTGTTGTCTGCTAAATATAGCTCCAACCCCTAGGCCTTGGTGCTTCTGGGCCAGAGCCCAGTGCAGACTGTGTTGTCTGTTGATTTTGGGCTTTCCTCTGGGATTCTTTACATTTTCAAGTTTTTATTAGGGACTGCTTGTTGTTTTGAAGCCAGCAAAGAAAGTTGAAGTGCAGCGTGTTCAAAATTTTATAGGAGGATGTATGGAGAGAGTTAAAGAACTTTGGGAAGAGGGGAAAGGGGGAAGTTCTTAAACCAGGGCCAAGTGACTTAAAAGGGGACTTTGATGTCATTTGGTTATCTCCAAGAGAATGACATTTTGTAATGGTTTTCTCAAGAAAACCCCTTCACATTTGACTTTTCTGGGTCATGCTGTTTGTGTTATTCCAGTAGCTTGAAATAATTACTCTTTTTTAAAAAAATATTTTAGTCTATGCTACAATTCTGCTCATAGTAGAAAATAAAATAATATGATACAGAAGTGTTTATAATAAAATAAGGATTCCGGGTCCCATTCTCAACAATCACTTGTACCATTTTGTTTTTTTGTTTTTTTTGATCTTCTGGTGGTTACTGTCATATTTTTTAGATAATATGCTTCTATCTTTACTTTTGGAGTTATTAGTGTTAGAAGTGTGTGTTGACTTAGTTTTATGATAGGCGAAGAATAGTTTATTTGTATTCCATTTGTACTTCCCATCCTCCTTCCCAATTTTGAGTGTTGAATCACTATTTTTATCCTCTTTGTCAATTTCCTTTTTAAGTTTATTATTTAAATAAATTTCAGTTTCTTACTATATCAGCTTTTGACAGTATCTTCACCTCTTTTTGGTGTTTGCTTCCACTTTTTTCCCCCTTCATTTTATCCTTCAACTTGTCAGCCATGTTTTAAGTTCCCTTTGGCATCTCCAGGGTTAACAATGGACACATGCATACATACATACATGCATATGCATACCTGCTTTTATAATTCTAGCTCAATCATCTCTGCTCTGTCTGTGGTTGATTGCAAAAGTTGGAAACAATCAATAACCTTTACACTATGATTTCTAGGTAAATATTACCCAATACAGGGCTCAAAACAGGGATAAGTCATGTGCTGTGGTTTCATTTCCTTTTTAGGGTTCTGAGGTCACCACCTTTAAGCCACTTACAAGGGACTAAGCTTTCCCTTCACATGGAGATCTAATAGATCCTTCTACATTTTTTTTTTTAGCTCTTCAGGATCATTGCAGGTTTTCATTTGTTTATTTTTGCAATGAACTTCTTGCTTACTACTGTTTATTTTCATTTTTGGTGGGGAAGTTTGAGGTTGTATTTCTTTTGTTGGAAAAAGAAGATAAAGCCTTTTCTTCCATGTCCCTTCTGTCTTTTATTCTCTTGTCTGCTTGGAGTTGACTGTGTTTCTTCTTCAAATTCCATCCACCTTCTCTTTGGACTAGTTTTCTTATTTGGGCTGTGATTTCTTGTGCAGCCTTTCCCCATGGAATTTGATTATCTTTTATTTAATCCTCTATGTCTCTAGCATAACTTCAGATATTTTTAGGCTCTTAAGGAAGAGAACTTCTGGAGCTCCTGATAATGATGCCATTATTATTATTCCAAGAAGACAATAATATATTATTAAACTATTATCCACCAATTTCTTTTTACACTTGTCCTTACTAAGTTATTTTGTTTGCTCTTTTTTCTTCCACTGAATAGTCACAAACATTTCTAAATTATTTTATATTTCTCATGTATCTAATGGCCACTCTTCCTATTCCACTGAGTTTATATACTATGTTTAAAAGTTTAGCCACTTCTATCTTGCTGGTAGGGGTTGTTGTGAATTGTCTGCTCTTATAGATGTCACTGCTATGAACATCTATCTTCAAGCATAAAACCTTTGTCATTACCATATTTCATGTGAGTGCTTAGTAGGGGAAAAAAACTTGGTTGCCAGTTTCATCATCTTTGAGGATGTATTTCACTGAAGACACTTATGTTGGGTTCTAGTAGGCATCATCTGGCATTTCTCATTTAAAAACATTTTCTTAGAGGCTCAGGGTGTATCTTAGTGATAGAGCACTTGCCCAGTATGAGCAAGGCTCTGGGTTCTATTTCTAGGACCATAAAAGGAAAAAAAAGATTTATTTTTTTTCTTTTTGAAGGGAGCAGCAGGAATGGGAGGCGAGTACCACCTCTGAATCAGCACACTGAGTTTTCTTGGCAGCAGATATATTGTGACTTATTGCAAACCTGGGTCTGCCTAGAAATCCACCTCTGCTTTAAAGGAGCCCTCTGAGTTCAGCTGAGGTTCTGTGACTTAAGCCTAGGATGCTCTTATCACTACAAACTTTATGTAATTTTTTTTTTGGCCAAGTATTATTCAACATGATGGTCTCCACCTGAATCACCATCCTTATTCACTGGAATTGTTCTCAGTGACTTTTTGAAAAATCAAATTCATACTTAAAAAGCAAAGAGGTATTCCCATAGAGAACATTCTACAAGATCTACAACTGCTTCTACACATGGTATATCAGGAGGGGATTTAAGGAATGGCAGGCTATTAGAATAAATGGACTGCTGTGAAGAAATCTACAGTCTTGAGAAACATAAGTTTTGATGTACTGAAGAGGCCTTCCTAGTGGTTTATTGATACCCTACAGCATTGCATCATGAAACTATCAGTCTGGCAACACTTGCTGTAGGCTACTTGTGAGATCTACATGACATAATTATGGAAAAATGGGATATTTGTCTTTGAAAAGGTTAACCATTCATTGATGAACACTGGTCACAATAAGGTATATATACCTAGTTGCACTACGGAAAGATTCTGAGCTTATTCATTCATTGTCTAATTATTTTGGAGAATGGGTTATAATATTATATTGGAAGTGATGATTAGATACAGAGATCCAGAATATAGCAGCTCAGAGGCGATGTGTTTCAGTAGTTCAATTTTAATATGAGAAGCAGAAGTCCTGGATGGGAGAAGAGCTCACTCAGGGTGATAGAATTAGTTAATAGCAGAACCAGCTCTAGAATCCTTACCTCCCTGCTTCTTGTCCATTATTCTCGGCTTGTATCATTTCTTATAATTTAAAGTGTTTGCAATTTTATTTCACTGTGTGTAAACTGAACCTCATGAAGATGGAAATTAGAGAAAATTTTCATCCTATGAGAGATGTGTGGTACATTTAATGATGGAGAGAAAACATTTGCCTGAAATGGGGTCAGGAAGAGTTTAAATTCTGAAACATAAGGAACAATTTCTGAGATGAAGGAGAGTGGTTGGGAGGGTATAATTGGGGCCATGCTGTTGTTTCTGATGTTTGGGGAGTTTGGGAGTTTATTTTTGCCTAAGATGTTTCCATTATCTGGAACACAGATTTCATATCTATAAAATAAAAGGGTTACATTTGATGGGTTGGGCTTTGTAGACACTTTTGCTCTGAGTTTCACAACTCCAAGATTAGGTGTTATGTCTCATGTCCAAGATGACTTGGGAAAAAAAAATCAACAACAAAAAAGGACCTTGCTGAATTAGTACCGGCATCACCTGCTTCAGTCTGCTGGGAAGTAGGTCAGAGCCTGGCAGACATGAGGATGTGGTTGGCTCCAGCTGTGAGCTCTGCCCTTTGTAGACACCTGCCTCAGAAGGGTGGGAGGGACTGATACTCAGAGGTAGAGAAGGGCATATTTCTGGCCTTAGGTGCTGCAGACAAGGAAAGATGATTGAGAAGAGAAGGAACCATTTGAGAGTGATGGGAGATAAAAGAAACCCAGCTGAGGACTGGTGGAGAGAGGGAAAACCAGGTGTATATTGAGGGCTTATTGTGGATCACTGGTTTATACTCTTACTCCTCCAAAATGCCCTAGGAGGTGGGTATCATCCTTTGGGTTTTAAGGATGGGGAGATTGAAGCTTGGAAAGGTTTAATTACTGGTCTGTGGTTAGTCTGCTGGGAACTGAGAGAGGAGGGAGCCAATGTTGGCTTGGGTCAATGGTGCCATGCTCTGTTCTAGGTGCTGGGAAGAGTGAGGAAAGAGACAGGCAAGTCTGTGACCTCATACTTCTTCAAGTCTTAGGAGGCAAGATAGACAAGAAAAAAGTTAACATACGTATTTCAGAGAGTGAAGCATGTTAAGAAAGAGAACACAGCAGCTTTGGAGATGGACAGTGACCGTGTTGCACATGTGTCTTTACACTCTAGTCCAGAAGAATGTGCATTGATCTGAGCTGAAACTAAACAGCTCTAGATTGAGTTCTTGGAGTTAGAATTTAGCCCTGGCAATAATATGAACCAAGTGCGTGACTTGAGCAAGTCACCTCCCTGTCATTATTAACATGGAGGAAAGTCATCCCTGTTCTTCCCACTTCACTAGACGATGAAGGAAGATGAAGTGGATCAATTTGATGTGCAACCATTTTTAAACCTTAATCAGTTATAAAAATACTGTTTTGACAGCTTTGATTAACTTTTGAAGAGGTAACTTTTTCTATTTATTTTCTTTCTTGTGCTTTGAGGAAACAACTGTTTTCTTTGGTTATTTCCTATTCTTTGAATGAGGTCAAGAGTGAAGACCACAATGCCAGTCTTGGGTGAGCTTGGCCTTGATTGTGGGCATCAGAGGACCTTTGGAATTGTGGAGCAGAGAGCTGGCCTTTAGGTTGTGCCTTCAGGGGTGAGGATGGGCATGGGAGGCAGCCCCCAGAGGTCAAGGAGATGAATGGAGTGACTGGGAGATGCAGGAATCAAACTGGATCTGATGCAGTTTTACACATTGGGCAGTCAGGTCAGTAGGTAAGCAAACACTTTTGACGGCCCACGCTGTGACTAAAGAGGGGCAAGCCGAGGTGGCACTGAATCCATTTAGCATTTGCTAGGACTTGTGTGTGCCGAGTGTTCTGGAACTGGGCAGTCAGGTGCTTCTGGACCTCAAGGAGCATCCTGCCCAGTTATGGGGAGGCTCACAGGGTCCTAAGGGAGGGGCTGAGAAAGTTGGGATGGTGTTAGGACACTTGGGTGTCCCAAAACAGAAACTGTTTACCAATGGGTGAGGAAATACTTACATATCTTGCTGTCCATATCTTTGTATTCTGGTGAGTGTCAGTCTTGCCTGTGGTTATTCAACTGTCTTATCATGTCATCAGTGCAATAATTGATGTGCACATAAAGCATGAAAAGGACTTGTTTGGAAAGGTTTCATGGAGTTGGTGATGCTAGAGTTAGGTTTTGTAATATGAATAAGAGGTTGGTGAAAAAGAAATAACTTTCTAGGAAGCAGGGGAGTCATAGGCAAGAACACCAATGTGTGAAATAACACAAGACTTCTGGCTGAGAGGTTGGGGCTTATAGGATTTTGTACTCAGGTGATTCAAAGCACAGTGGTAACCCCTAACAGAGCAGGGAAAAAGGTGGAGGAACAGTGCATCCATTTTATACCTTCTCACGGGGTAGGGAAAAGAACCAAAGAGGAGGGTGAGGCCATTTTATTTTCATTTTAAATAATGGCTACCATGCACCAGGTGTTTGGCAGTTTGTAAAAATTTTCTCTAATCTTCCAGCAAGTGCATGAGGTAGGAATTTTTATCCTTCTTTTATTTTACAAGTTAGAAAAGCAGAACTCTGCATGTTTAAGTGACTTGTATGAACTCATACAAATGGCAGGAATAGGATTTGAGCTCAGATGTTCCGCTCCTAAAACTGTGTTTCCTTTTTATCCCATACATTTGCATGACATCCAGGAGGAACAAAGTCTTTTCCCTGCATAGCAGTCCAACTGGTAACCCACATTTCAGGTGCCACTAGCCTCTTCTGCAAAGTGGGGTCAGAATTTCTTGCTCCAAGCATTGTCAGTACTCAGGGAAGAGGGGACCTTGGTTCCAGGACTTTCTAGCACTTTGTGCAAGACTCTTCTTGGGAAGATGGATGTTTCAGTCTCTCTTCCCTGCCCCCGAGCCTTGACTTTCACTGTCTTGATTCAGCCTCCTGGTGATGACGGAGACAATCTGCTGATCACATGGATCTGCATCTTGCTGGTCTTGTGACAGAGCATTCTCAGAGTAAATCAGTAACATGGTTCCTGGTTAAGATTTGGCCTATCCTGTGACTATTTTAAGGAGAGAATGTGCTGATCATGCTGGGGATAGTTGTTGGTCTGTGTGCCCTTCATATTTCTTACTGTATATTAATACTTTGGTGTTCTGCTCACCCTGCTTCCCCACAAATATAATCCAGGAAAACAAAACCAGCTGAGATGCAGCAGAGCACAGCGATGAAGAACACAGATCTTGAGCCACATTGCTGGGATTCAGTGCCCGCGCTGCACTGTTTAGCTGAAACCAGAGTTTGAGATGAAACTCGATTCAGTGCTTCTGCTGCCAGGTGGGGTCTGCACAACCCTCAGGTCTCTGCAGCCAAGAAGTGTTGCGGCTCTTAGTGGTGGCCTGTGCCCTCCAGGGTTGCTGCAGACCTCAGCAGCTTACCATCAATTTTTTCTTTCTGGGTTCTTGTGAATTCAAAGAATGAAATTCAGAGACCAGGATAAGTGAGAGTAAGAGTAGGATTTATTCAAGTGTGCATAGAGAAAGAACTCCCACAGGGCAAGAGGGAAACCAATAGATTGTGCTAGTCTAGGGGGTCTGTATAGCACTTGGGTCAAAGCTATTGGTCCAAACTTATGCTAATTGGGGTGGAAAAGTACTAATGCTACTGGTTAGTACTGAATGCCTTTCCAGTTTGCCTGATTTCCATTTCCTCCCTGCTTTTGGGGAAGCCAGAGTTTGAAGTTGGTGAATGGAGCTGGTGTTTGTACCTTGGCTGGCCTGCCTGGCTAGCCCACCCCACCTCAGGCCCACCATGCCTCAGGCCTGTGCTGGCACCTGTGTTCCATTCAACCTGCTCTCCTCACTCCCTTCTTCGCAGGGCTTAATAGGCTGGTGCAGGGTTTGGCAGTTGGGGAGCTATGCTGTAATTCTGTGTCTACCTGTGCCTCGGTTTCCTCTTCTATAAAACAGAAACAGTGACAATAGTAGCTGCTTCTTAGGGTTATTGGGAAGGTGAAATGAATTAGTATTTGTAAAGTGTGTAGAAAATTGCCCACCATATAACCAGTGCCATGTCACGTTTGTTAAACAACAAAATTTGCTAAACTGGTCTAGCCTGCCACTGCCCTTACATGACATGATAGGTCAGTGCATTTGGTTTTTCTTACAGACCTGGCAGGTAGGAGCTCCGACCTCTGTCCTGTGTGATCAGGCACAGAAGGGTGAGGTAAGCATATGAGTGGCCGGGTAGAGACTGGATGTGAATGAATGCTTTGCCAAAAGCCTCACTGGCTGTGGAAAATATGTAACTGAGGAATACGAAGTAGAACAATAACCTTTCTTTTGCTAGTAGAACAGAACTTGGGTTAAATGGCACTTGCAGCTGAGTTTATTTTTAAAGTTTTCCTGGCATTATACTTTGTAACCTATGCATTCATAGTTTTGTCTGGCTGGATTGGTCAGTGGGTAGCTTTTAAGAAGAACTGGAGTCACAAATAAGGGAACAGAAAAAGATTTGGATTCTGACCAACAGGGTTCAAAACTCAGCTTTGTAGACCTGACTGAAGATATAATTTTATAAGGTATATGGCGTATGTTTATAATAAGGGAATACTTCTGCATCCTTATTTCTGCAAAGTGCTTCTGTGTTTTCACTATTTCATTTGAGTTTTGCAGTGACCCTATGATACATGCAGAGTTGGAGTTGTATACCATATTTTGAAGGAGAACTGAGTCTCACTCAAAAGTAGAGCATCCTGTTTGAGATCTATTTGAGTGGTAGTTCTTCTGGTTAGTGTTTGACATAATTATTTTGCCCTAAAATAATTTAGAGATTGAGAAAGTTTGTGATTTTTGAAGGGGAAGAATGGAAATTACATGATTAATATTGAGCTGCATCAAGGTTTTTCTTATAATATAACTCAACATGGGAAGCTTAAAATACAGTTGATAGAGGGAAAGAAGCTACAGAGAATTCACCAAATTTCTCAATGAAACAACAGTGCATCCATCCAATCTTGCACTCATTCATCAATCCATCATTTAATCATATTAAAACACACACACACACACACACACACACACACACACACACAGCATGGCAGGTACCATGCTGAGCCCTGATTCATCAGTGTTAAATCAGAATGACATGGGACAGTTGAGAATTTTAAAGTGTGTCTAGTTTAAATTGATGTGTGCTTTCAGTGTGAAATTCTCACATTTCAAAAAGGCGTAGTGCAAAAACTATATCATTAATATTCTTATGTTAATAACATTGACGTGCTATTTTAGATAAATTGAGTTTAATAAAACATGCTATTAAAACTAATTTCTGGTCTTTCTTCCTTTTTAAAAAAAATGTAACTGATAGGAAATTAACAGTTATGGGCATGACTTGCATTGTCCCTCTCATGGACAGACTGGTGGAGAAGCTTTCTGGGGACAGAGAAAGTAAGAGCCTGGTGGATTTGCCCTTCTCTGATGAGGCGTCATCCCTCCTTGCTCCTCTGTTTTGAATTTGTCCCTGTGTCCTCATTTTCTTTTGGCTTCTTTTTTATTTTTGTTTTTGGTACTGGGGATTGAACCCAGGGGTGCTTTACCACTGAGCCACATCGCAACCCTTTTTATATTTTATTTAGAGACAGGGTCTCACTGAATAGCTCAGGGCCTTGCTAAGTTGCTGAGGCTGGCTTTGAACTCATGATCCTCCTGCCTTAACCTCCCGAGCTGCTGGGTTTACAGGCATGCGCCACCACACCCAGCTCTTTTTGCTTCTTCCCCTTCATCCCCTTTCAGTGGACTGGAAGCTGCTCTCACACAGATCTGTGAGGCCACAGCTTTTCTCTTTAGCTCTGCCCCTCTCTGGCCTGTGTGATACTGTTGCTGTTCACCACTGGCTTCTTGGGCATCCTTCATTTGTCCCTCTCCTTTTAACCTCTCCTCGAGATCTCTTTGCTGGCTCTTGCTCATCGTGGCATTCCGTGGATGAAGGAAGGCAGAGCTGTCTTCAAGCATCTTTATGTCTTTGTATTCTTCTCATGCTTTCTGATGTCCTGGTTTGGAGCTCCATACACGTATTTGTGGAAGTGCATTTTGGACACTCCTGCTTACCTGACACCAGCATGTCTTTGGGCATTGTCATGTGTCCAATCACTTAAGCCTGGAAATGGAGTTTTCTGGATTCATTCTCCCTTTCCCTCACCTTTGCATCTAGTGTCCTCAGATCTTACTGAGTCAACCATGGCAACGACTCCTGCTTATCCGTCCTCTACCTTCACTGCCCCTCCTTGGTTCAGGCCCTCTGCATCTCTTTCCTGAAAAGCCCCCATAATTCTCAGCCACCTTCTTTCTCTTCTCTTTCCCTATCTTTTGCATTCTCTGTTCTTCCAGAGTGAGATTCCAAATGTGCAAATCTGTTTATGCCATGTCCCTATCTTTGAAACCCTTCAATGATTTCTTCATTAAAGGTAAATCCAAATCTTTTGCATGAGCTAAAAGACAGGGATGGGATGAGGCAGGGGGTGGTCCGGCCCCTGCATTGTCCCATCCTCACCTCACTAATGCGTGTATCCGGGAGTGTATCTGGATTCTCCATAGCCTCCATGACTTAGTACTTACTGTTTCCTTGTCTGGAGCACTGCTCCCTGCCCACCCAATCAGGGTCCCGCATACCTTTCCAGACTTTGCTCTCATTTCTGACCCCTGTGACCTCCACTGCTTCCATGTTAGGCTGTTTGTTGAACTTGGCTACCTTTCCTGGAGGGCAGGAGTTATTCTTTTTATTTCTATATCCTCAAGTGAAAAATAGGTGTTGGAGAGTTATTTGTTGAACAAATAAATGTGAAACAATAAAGAGTAAAGTGAAGGCATTGTGGGAGCTGTAATGGAAATTCCAACCTGGTAGGGGTGGGAGCAGGGAGGGTCATGGGAGAGGTGGCCCTTGAGCCTGCCTGACCCTCTAGTCTGGTGATACTGAGGTGGGAGAGAACAGAGAAGTCTCTTGGGGCCATCCACAGTGTGCTGTGTTCTCCAGGACACCAGGATATCAAGTAGGGCTGCCCTCTGCTCGATGCCATCATTACCAGAGTAAAATAAGGAGGGTTATGTCACGTGTCCCTTTGGGCTAGTGTCTTTTGTCCCTAAGCTGGGTTATATAACTCAGGAAAACCTCGTTCTCCCCCTCCCCCATATAGCTGGCACAGCAGGCAGACAACCCAGTCCTTGCTTGAGCCACCGTGGAGGAAAGGATTGCAGAAGGGTTGCTTGTCTTTGCTTCTTTCCTTCTCCTGTAGAGCTGGAGCAGCCTTTCTGGATAACAGAGAGGTGACCTCAGCAGCCTGAGAAGGAAGGAGCAAAATGAGTCATCTCAGGCCCTAATGAGGTGCATGAGGGACCCTTCCTGAGAATGGGGTCAAGTGAGGTCGTGCTTTGCCCGGGGTGAGCTTTGCCTTGGGGCTTCAGGCAGCACTGGAGCAGAGCTGAGCTAATTTTACCCACAGGAGCTGACTGTGCTGAAAGGCAGGGCTTATGACATTGGCCTTATCATCCTGTGATGCCCAGAAAGCTCCCAAGGTACAACCCCGTTCTGTCTGGGCTACTTTTTCTCCCCTTCCAGTTAAATACATTTTTCCATTCGATGTGCACACAGTGAGGTAGGACACTGAAATACAAAGAGTTCCAGATTTGGGGAAAAGGCCATGGATTTGGGTTTGGATCCTACCTCTTCCCTTTCCTTAACAGATGCCTGACTGTGGGCCAGTTTTGTAATCTCTCTACGTTCCTCATTTGCAAAATAGGACTTAAACCTATGTCCTAAGATTGCTCCCAGGTTGATACACTTGGTGACACTTAGCAAACTATTACTGCATGCAGTCACTGCCTGGCTGCCTTATTCATAGTGTTTCCTATGAGGGAGGAATTATTGCTGTTCCTATTCTATATATAAGGACACATGCACAGGGAGATTAAGTAATTTGCCTCAGGCCACCAGTGAGCACT
Organism: Glaucomys volans; assembly: GCA_020662805.1. Taxonomy (NCBI): domain Eukaryota; kingdom Metazoa; phylum Chordata; class Mammalia; order Rodentia; family Sciuridae; genus Glaucomys; species Glaucomys volans. The sequence continues at coordinate 104,816 of JAJEJO010000503.1, forward strand.
GACGGAGTTGGGGATTGGACCCAGGCCAGAGGATCCAGGGACCACACTCTTAACCACAGTACCGTGTACCCTGAGATGATAAAGTTTTGTGCTTCTGCTTAGTATTTTCTAACTATCTCCTGCGTATGAGCCCTTGGGCACCATACTGAGTAAGAAAGCGGAGAAATGAGTACTGCCAGGTGTCAGGTAGACACTGGATCACTGCAGACTTGATAGGGGCAGATGGAAGTCCAGGGGTTCTATGGAGGATGCATTTTAGTATCTGATGTTGCAGGCATTGGGTAGAGTGGCCCTCAGCCATTCTCTCATCTCATCTTCACAACCCCTTCAACAATCAGGCACTATCATACCTATCTTACAGATGTGTAAGCAGAGGTCTAGAGAGATAACATTCCTCCTCATGTTTTCGAGTAGGCACAGAGCAGACCGAGGCTGTTTGGTCTGTGTTTACATTTATTTCTTTGTTTTCTCCATTAAATGTGCTGCCTCCCAGAGTCATTATTGTCACAGAACCCACAACCTCTTTCTGTCCGTCCTAACAACCTGAGGAGACTAGTGTCCATGAAGAACATGGTCATCATGTGTGGTACCAGAAAGGCCAAAAGAAAGGGCTGGACTTGTTCCAGTTCTTCTTTGCTGTGTAACAAATTACCCCCAAACTTCCTGGCATATAACAATTGTTTATTATGCTCATGCATTTTCTGGGTCAGAAATTTGGACAGCAAAACAGGGAAGACTTCTCTCTACAAGGGTGGAAGACTTCAAGGTGGGTGCTCGAGGCATCTGAATGTTCACTTTCAAGCCAGCTGAGATGTTATCCATGTCAGAACATCTCTATATGGTCTCTCCATGTGGCTTGGAGTTCCACCTAACTTTCTCATAGCATGGTGACTGGTTTCCAAGAGCAAACCTTAAAAGGGGGAGAGAGGGAGAGAGACAGAGACAGAGAGACACAGAGAAAGAGAGACAGAGAGAGAAAGAGAGAGAGAGAGAGAGCAAGAATGAGTACTGCCAGGTGTCAGGTAGACACTGGATCTCTGCATTATACTCCATTGGTTCCAGAGAAGTGGAAATAGAGTCTCCATCTCAGTGCAGTGGCAGAGTTCTAAAAGAGCATGTCAGCCTGGACATTCTGCTGGGATTGTGGTTGAAATCAGTGCCCAGAAAGAGGGCAAGCTTGGAATTCTCAGGAAAAAGTCAGTCATTAGGCTATGAGGTGCTTCGTTATACATGAATTAGAGTTTCCACTGATGATAAATTAGTTTGTGCAATTATGATTAGCTTAGTAACCTATTACTTATGTCACTTTGAGAGTTTTAGGTCTAATTGTCTCATGATGCTCAAGTGAGATTTTTTTCTTTCCTTCACAGAGGCAAGTAAGAAGGTCTTAAATATGTACAGACAGACATAGGTTTGGGGCAGATGAGAATGCAAGGAATGGACAGATGATCTGTTAATCGATCCATGTTTTTTTCTTCTCCTGCATCTCTCAGGAATAAGTCTAGGAAAGACAGTTCAAATAATTTAGGTGGAAAGGGAATGATTCAGGGAAAGAGATGCTAAAGCAATTGTTGGAAAGGCCGGAGTGGTGGGAGTCAGAAAGCTACGTGTGGAGCTATTGAGCGCAAGGATTGAGTCCATAGCCTTGATCCAGGCAGAGGAAGATGGGATTAGGAAGCCCCTGCTGAAACCTTTGCAGCTTGCCTCATTATCCAGAGTTGGTGACTGGCACTGGACTGCCACATGGAGTGGCTTCTTGACTCTTCCTACTCCATGCTGTAGGTTGCTAGTAGAAATAGTGGGAGGACGATTTAGCTTTATTTCACCTTCTGAATTGCACACAAATACAACTCACTGTTGGAACTTTGTTTACTAACTTTGAGGAAATGTGGGAAATGTAGATTTAAAAGTGCAAAAAGCCTCTCTCTGGAGTGGAGATGACTCTTACTGAGCCAATGAAGAGAATATGTTTGTCCCCAACACATTCATTCAAATGTCCCAGGGGTTATATCCTGAAATACAACTTTTTATAAATAATCATAATTTGGCAATAAAATTAAAGGTAATATCTGATATTTATCTTTTTTTTGTATAAAATGTATAAATTAATGTACTTAATATCCAAAAAGAATGGGCTATTTGCCTACTTTCATTTTTTTAAATAAATCTTTCTTAGTTTTGACAATGTTGGTTGATTTGTAATTTTCCAGTTAGTTTAATCTCTTCCTAGGAGTCATGTCTCAGGACAGTTACTCTCTTTATATGCAGACATCTGTAATGCTTTGTGATTGAATGGGTGCTCCAGTCAACTTGTGGTTTACAGAAGTTGGTCTGCTTGGTACCTAGGTTTTGCAAGATCTAGGAATCTGTGGTCCTGGGAGAGCTGGGCAGTTAGCATTTGAAAGTTCAAAGAATACTCAAGTTTTATTAAGCACTTACTGTGAACCTAATCCTGTGCTAGATTTGATAATGTGGGGAGAGAAAAGTCATGGATTCTTCTCTAGGAAGCCCACACTGAGAAAAGAAATGAGTCAAGTTCATAGTAAGAATGATACAAAGAAGATCATGATTAATGACATACAGCTGGTTGAGCAAATTCAGGGAAAAGAGATTTTTCTGACTAGACTGAGAATAAGGGCATTTCATGTGGGGTGACTATCTTCCAGCGAATCTCAGTTGGTGGCAGTACCATCTCTGGGCATTAGAAAGTATGGCAGATTATTTTTTGTTGTCTCAGTCCCTGGAGGCCAGGCCACTGTTGGCATTTAGAGGTCATGGCCAGGGATATGTGAGACATGTAGATAAATAACTGATTTTCTCCAAAGGGCAATTTCTTTCCACTAAGAACTACCAATATGCTTTGGAGGATGTTTGCAATATGGATATTTGTTTTGGCAGGTAGAGGAGTAGCTGCTCAAACACAGAGGACAGCATGAACCAAGGGTTCAGTCTGAGTAAAGCAGAGAACATGTGCTGAGTGGTGGGGGAGGGGGTTCATAATGGGAATAGGTTGAGTATGGGATGTGAAAACACCTGACCTATTAAATAGAGTCCCTGGAGTTACTTTGTTGCCATTAGTAAGCAACATTGGAGCAGGGTCCTTGAGAGCACAAACCTTGCCTTAGCTAATCGCCATGTACCATGTAGACATCAGTAGTGTTTTTGAATGAATGAATGCCCCAGTCAATCCGTGGTTTACAGGAATTGGACGATGTGGTACCTGGGTTTTACAAGATCTAGGATCCTGTGGTCCTGAGAAGTCCTAGAAGTCAGCATTTAGACTTTTGAAGAATACACAGAGAGGGCAGGGTGGCTAATACTGTCTCCGCATCCCATTGAGGTTATTGTGGTTAGCTGGCAGCCGTAGAGAAGTGTGGTCCTAAAAATCTTGAAGGAAAGAGGATTCTCCCATGGACCTTCCTTGTGGAGCCCATAGGCCAGGAGGCATGCAAGGAGCAAACTGTGTGTTCACATTAGTGCTCTTGCATCTTGAGCTTTTTATTAATTGCCAATCAAACCAGCAATTTGCTGACAAGGTTCATGCGCTGTGACCATGACTGCAGTTGTTCTTGGGAGTGGCTTGCTGGTCTGCATGGAGATGGCTGCTGCACAGCGTTCCTGGTGCTGTCCTGTAGGGTCGTGGTGGCTTTTGGACATCTGGGTCAGTCCTCCTTCTTTCTTTCATATGGGTTTTGGAGGTTGGAAGAGGAAGCGCAGTGATGAACTGAGCAATCACATACAGCATGTGAGACATCTCCTTGTTAGTTTCTGTCTACGGTGGCATTTCTAAAGTCTTTGAGGTGGGAGAAAAAGGGTGTGTAAATGTGTAGGGAACTTACTTTGTGTGGATGGAGAAACTGTGGTTTAGAGAAGGAAAGTGATTTGCCCAGGGTCATGTGGTGAGCTTGCCTCTGGGTCAGCATGCACCTTGCTAGCAGGGCTTAAATTGCACCCTGCTATGGGAGAGAGAGTGCAGTGTGCACAGGCTCTGGAGCCAAAGGCTGGCATGTGGCTTCCAGTTCAGCCACTTACTATACAATTTGCAAAATGAACATTATGGTTACATCTGATAGTAAACATTCAAGTAGGCGAGGTGTGTGAAAAGCATTGTCAGCTACAAAGAAATGCACAAATATTTCTTATGGTGATGTGGATATTTATGGCTGGTAATTGGTGGAGCCATCTTTAGAGAAAGGGTAGGTCAGTGAGGACTCCATTGACCACACCCCAACCATAGAGTACCCCCAAGGGGTGCAGAGCTCATTGTTCAAGGAAGAGATTTTGCACCTTTGAATTTTGCACCTTTGTTGTGTACAATATCCTGGTGAGTTGGAAGACGGATAGTTCTCATCCTGGCTTTACAGACAAGAAAATTGAAGCTCAGAGAAATGAAGGGATTTCTGAAGCCACACAGCTAGTTGTGTGAAAGCTGGGAGCGGGGATGCTGAGATGAGCACTTCCAAGGATGCCGATGACCCAGAGCAGTGGTTTTCTCAAACTGCTTTTTCTCCTTCCTCTATTCCTCTATTTGTTGTCATTACAGAGATCTCCAGATATAAACTGGAAGACTTTGGAACACATGCAAAATGTGTTGCTCTTAGTAATTCTTTATGTCATGCTGTTCGTTCAGGTTGAACATGTCCACAAGAGCAAGGGAACAAAGAAACGGGCCCCTGCTACTAACTGAGTATCTTTGCTCTCCCTGACTTTCCATCTGCAGGCTAAGATACATTTATAGATGGGTGATCACAATACAGCATTATTTTCACATCCAAGCTGTGACTGGTCCTAAGGCTGAGACCCTTCAGTCTAGAACTCCTCCTTTAACTCTGTGGCACTTCGTTAGAAGCATCTCCTTTATCTCAAGGTCCCATCTTGGTGGGGCATAGCTTTTTTCTCTTTCTAAGGTATAGCAGTTTGGTATAGCAGCAGGAAGTTCAGGTTCTGAGTAGCTGCGGAACCTGTAGGCTACCCCATGTGCAGGGTCATTGACCTGCATCTGTTAACCTGACTGTGTCTTCTTTTTGAACCCTGGTAACCTGCTGAGATTGGATCATATTCTGTGCAAAGATGAGTTGAAATTACAGTTGGTATTGTGTTATTTTACTGGCCCAACTTTCAAAGACATTGTTATGTAAATATGTGCAATTATTGAGTGTCCACTGTGTGCATGTTGCTGAGAACCAAGTCAGAGTTCCTGATGAGGAGGACCTGGAGGGAAGACATAAATAAGTTTTGTCAATTATTTTTGGAGACAGTTATGTTTGTTAAATATGATTATTGTACATGTTAGTTATGTGAACAGGATTTCATCTCATACAAATACAATGAGCAGAATCTGAGCAAGGGAAAAGAAGAGAGAGTACAGTCTAGGATTGTAAGGGATTGAGTTTGCATTGTAGGTTAGTTAGTTCTGGGCTCTTGCACTTACTGTTTTTGGGACTTATATACTTTTCTTTTTCTTTAAGCCTTTATTTCCTCATCTGTGATATGGGAATCAGACTGCCCAGCTCAAAGGGGTATTGCTGGGATTAAATGAAATAGTATATGTTGATAAACATTTATTAAATTGTATTTATTACTACTATTGTTTGGCACTGAGAAGTTCATTATTTTTTAACTTCATCAGTGGTGTGATCAGAATTTTACTTCTCAAACACGCTGCTGTTAGACATAGAAGGAGTCACCTCAGCCCACAGCATTTGGCTTCAGTTTATGTTTCTAGCGTCCTCTGTTTCTCTCCAGCCATCTGCACCTCTTACTAGTGGCCCATCATCCTCTGAACTTGACCTAGCTGAATTTTTCCTGGATGTAGCTTCTCATTGCCTGGGTTCAAATCTTTCCTTTTGCTTGGATTCCCTCTAATCCTCCCCCCCGCCCCCGCCCTACCCTCTTTTAATACCTTTCCCCAAAGTAATCGGCCACTTGGAGGGTAGTCATGGAACTCAAGGTGTTCACCACATCCTGTCCTCCATCACAGTCAGCCTCGGTCTTGCAGTAGGCCTGTGAGCTCTTTTTGCTGTCGTCTCCCTGGGGATTCAAGCACATACACATAGTAGGCACATGTCTCTACAATAAATTAATGTAGTGCCTTTCTCACATGTTTAGCACATGGAAGCAAATGATAAAATGAAAAGCAGAGAGCAGTCATCAAGGAGCTGTGTGCTCCTCAGCCTTGGGAATGAATTTCTGGGGATGATCTGGTCCTCCATAAATGACAGCGATGACTTGGCTCTTTGAAGGGATTGAAGGAATTCTCAACAACTAGTGCTTTGGGAAAGGCCTGAAGGAAGCCAGAAGAGCCTTTGTGTACTCTCAGGGCTCCTTGGGACCCCCTTCTCAGGCCCAGGTGATCTCCCACAAGACCTCTGGTATGTAAATGAGCCTCATCTGCTGCTTAGAGCATCCCTGCTGCCCGCTTCCTGGGATGCCAAAATTCCAGGTTGAGCCTCTATGAGCTGGGCCAGGAAGCTTGATGGATTGGAGATTACTATCATTTCAGTATCTGCAGTTTGAAATATCTTGTGCCCTTGATTAATTCATGCTTGGGCGCTTCCTCGTGCTCTCTGGTAAATAGCTATTTACTGTACATTTATTTCCCCATGGGCTTATTTCAGAGAGACTGGAGCCTGTGTTTCTAACAACTTCTCCAAGGAAAACATGGAAGGCCACATTTCCCGAGTTGAGAATCTCAGGGGGTCTTCCAAATGTCCATCTCTATTACCTCTTTTTGGCCCAGTGTTTGCTTTTAACTGAAAGGGGAGATTTTGTCTTGAGCTGTCCCATAGCCATATGTGACTTGGAGTTTGAAAATCTGACAGCTGCTGCTGAGCTTTGAAGTGCAAGAGCGAGCAGCATGTAGACATAACCCTGCAGAACTTCAGATCATTCTCCTTTAATTCCCAGAGCCTTAATGTTTCTTTGTCTGTGAATGACCTCACTGGTTTTTGTATTTGTAATGGAATGCACAGTCATTTACAAGTAATCACACAATAATCCCTTACACTTCTATAATGCCTTACCCTTTTCCACAGGGCTTTCTCTCTCATTATCTCATTTGATCCCTATAACCGCTCTGAGGGGGAGGCAGAGTCTCTCTTTTAATCTCTAATTTTCAGGTGTACAAACTGAGGTTGAGAAAAGTTAAACAGCTAGCCAGAGGTCAAACAGCATGGAGCACAACTGGAACTTGAATCTCAAGCAGTCCAACTCCTAAACCTGAGCTCTTTTGTGTTCTTTTCACCTCTTCCAGTTGGTGTGACCTTGGGAGTATACTTAACTTGTCTGATCCTCTGTTTTCCTAATACTATCCCTAAAGGTAGTGGCCAGTGGGAATTAAATGAGACTGTGTGGGAAAACATTTAAAGCAAGGGAAAGCACACTATTAGTGTCAGGCATTGTTGTTTTTACTACATGAATGTTGAATTCAAATTCTGTGTTAGAACTATAGATGAAAGGAACATTTTCCCCTTTTGTTAAAAAAAATACTGAGGTCCAGAATTGTGTTAGAGTCATCAGAGATCACAGGCTTCCAATCCTGTGATTAGCAAATTGACCCTGCTTCCTTATTTTCTAATCCTTTTCCTACAGATCTCTCATCCATCTCTCTTTCTCTTTCTCTCTTATTGTTCTGTCTTTGGAACAGCCTTATATCCTGTGGACAGGATATAAGGATTTTTGGTCTGGCAGCTCTGGAGTGCAGTAGTGGGAGCTGGGAATGGAATCTGCATCCCTGAGCTGCATCCACTAAGGGGAGCAACATGGCACCTTGGATGCCATTGTAGAAGGAGATGAAGAGCTGGTCTTGAAGGTCAATCTTACTAAGTTTCTCACTAGTACAGGTGACTGGATTTTACAAAATATATCTCATGAGCACATGCGGCTAGCAGGGCAAATGCTGAATGAGTTGCTTAGCAGTAACACATTGGAAAACCCCAGAAAGACTGAATTTCAAGTTGGCAGCAAATGCAGAAGGAGTCAGCAGTGTGGTGTGGTCAGGAGAACAGCAGGAGTGATTGAGGGCTGAAATCTGGGAGAGCTTTGTTTCTGTATATGTATTCACCTACGAAAATTCCAAACCAATGAGACAAGCATTGGTTGACATATGGTCCTAAGAGGCAGAACGAGGAGCTGGAGGTTGAAGGCCAGGGAACCAGATTTTGGCTCCATATAAGGAAGAACTTTCTGTTGGAAAGATGGAATTAGCAGCTGCAGGAGATAATGATCTCTGCCTCACAGAGACCTCAGGGATACCATGGGGGGATTCATAAACAGTCAGGCATTGGGCCAGAGGTTCTCAGTGGCCAGGAGGAAGAGAGGCACACATATCTGAAGGAAAATGAAGGGTCCCTTTGTAGATGTGGAAATTGAACTCCAAATGTTTGCAAAATGGAGGGTAAATATAGTCTTTCATTCTGGTTTTTATATCCATCCCTGTGACTCACCTCTTGGATCTTGGTTTTTAAAGATCTCAGACTTTCTATGCAGCTATTTTCTGTGAAATATGCTCCTTGGGATACTGGGAGGAACTCAGGATTCCTGAGAGAATGGAGACCATTCCTTTACTGCCTTCCATCTACCTCCTAGGCCCCCTGGGAGGGCAGCCGTGTTTAGTATTTCTGTACTGAATTCAGATTCTGGCAAGTGGTGGAAAGTCCTTTGACCCTGTTTCCTTACCTATCTTAACGGTCACTTATATTTGTTAATTTGTTAAACATGCGATAAGTGAGATATATTTGCATGTGTCATACTTGTTGAAATATAAAACAAGTGATCAAATTAGTGTGTGATGACTATTTAGATAGAATAACTAGTAACTGCTTTAAGAGCACATAGTTGGAGAATTTGGGTATATCTACCCAATTTGTGGATGAGAAAATGTTAGCTACAAGAGGAGAACTGGCTAGGACAACACTGCGATAAATGACTTACTGGGGTTTAGGACTTGGGTCCTCTCACTCCCTGAGAAGTGCTACTTGCAGATTGAAGACTCCCTTGGGTGAGAATCCCTGTAGGTCCAAGAGCCAGGAAATGGGAAATGATACTGAAAAATGGCCCATCTGAGCCCCAGAGCCCCTCCTCTTTACAACCAAGAGCAGAACAAGATCACACTAAGACATAGAGCCACTGGGAAGACAAGAAATGTTAGATGGGTTCCCTTCTTCATTGGGGTAGACCCCTGCTTCCTCACACCTCCACATCCCCTCCTCTCAAACCATCTCTCTCTTTCTCATTTTTTCTCTTCCTGTAATTCAGTCTGAAGTCATTTTAGACCAGATTCATTCCTGACTGGCTTCACTGGTCCGACTTCCTCCTAGAACACTTCATGGAACCTCAGGGTCAGAATTAATTTTACGAATTAAATTGGGCAACTCATGGTCTTCTCTCCAACAGCAGCAAAGTTCTGTTGATAGTCTGGTTTGATTCTGCAACCTCAAGCCTGCAATCTGCCCCCGTGAAGAACTCCTACTCTACTAAGTTCCTAGGAGGACCCCTCCCGACCAAGGGATCAGGGATAGGGAACTGAAAGGAGTTGTTCCAGGCCCTGTGTACCATGAACTAGGTTCCTGGCAGCCAGATCAGGGACATCATTAAAAATGCTGCCCCTCTCCCAAATTAATAAATTTATTTCACATTGTTGCATTTTGGATGGTCCCATTCCTAAGGTGAATTTAAAGCCCTCAAACCAGTCATTTCCTTGGAAGTGCTCTCCTGTAGCTGGATGGTGCATGAAAGTTTTGAGACTCCCCTTCTGTGGGGGTTAATAATTTAAGTAACAAATTCTGTCTTCAGTGGGGCATGTTCTTCAAATGCCAGAGAAGAGAAGGGTGATTTTTCTGACATCCTCCAGCCTGCTTCTCCATATTTGGAAATGTTTACCCACCACACTGATCTATTGGAAGAGAAGGTGGTGACTCAGGGTTTAGGAGAAGCAGGATTTGAATTCTTGTTTCCAGAAACAAAGTCGCCCCCCTCCCCCTGTCCTGTCCTGCCCTGCCCTGCCCCCTCCATTCCTCTGCCCCTTGTTCTGGAGGTTGAGGAGAGAACATTTCTCAGTTCTGCTCCCCTCAGGCTTCGGGACCACCTCCTGGCTGTGCCCTGTTCTGGGACTGAGGGCCTGTGAGAGGGAGTGAGGGAGAGCTGAAGGCAGCTGCCCGTGGGGCCTGACCTCCTCGCGTGAGTACATCATTATTGCCAGAGGGAATGGCATTTCTGCCTGCGACTCAGGGCTCCCTTGCATGGTGATGGGACATACTGCTGGGAATGCTGGCTGTTTTAATTTGGGGTGTGGACAGCTGCTTTCCCAGGAGAGTACTTCTCACAGTGAGACTTAGAAATGGGATCTGCCTGAGGAAAGATTCTATTTGTATTTAAAAAACACGAGACAGATATTTCTTCCCACCTGAGCCCTTGCTTGAGTTGGGTAGAAAGGTAACTTGGAAGTACTGTCTGCCCACCAGGGCTAGAGCATCAAGACAAAAGAGATGTTTGTGGATACATGGGAAGGGTGGTTTTATGTTGAAAAACAGTGATGGTTGGAATTAGGAGAATTCAAAATGTTGGTGCATAGCGTTTGCATGGCATGCAGGGTCTGGAATGAATACCTTGCATGCGACACATTGTGTAGATTTGATGGGGTGTCAGAGTTGGAAGGAAGCTGAGAGGTTATTGGTCCATCTGTCTTATTTTACAGTGTGATAAGGGGCGGGGCAGCCCAGGGAGCCTGGTGAATTTGCCCCAGAGACCCATGGCTAATTAGGTGGGATTGGAACCCAGACCTCCCAATTCATTCTTCTTCCACCAGACTAAGCCGTTGTGCAGACAAGGCAGAGGAGGATGCCCATTTGCAGATGAGGAAATTGGGAGACGCTGAATTGATCCATACTTACTGATCTAGTTGGTGAGAAATTGAGGATGAGAGCCTACTTCTCAAAGAAGAGTTCAAACCTCTTTTCATCGATGACATGGGCTTAGATGCCTGAGTTTGTTTCTGCCTTTGTTTTTAAAATTCTACTTTTTTTCTTCTTTGGTTTCTGTTTAACTTTTTCTTCTTTTGTCAATGTTGTTTAATGTGACCTTCTCATCTCCTTTGCTGCCTCTATCTTTTCTTTCCCCAAAGGAGATGACAGCTTATCCAAAAGGCAGAACTGAATAATGTAGACTTTTATTTCTGTTTCATCTGTGGCTGTGAAAATCATGCACAAACCTTGAAAGAAATTGAGCAGGACTTTCTATCTAAGTCCCTACTGCTAATAAAACTTTGGAATTTGAGGATTCTGGAGTATCATTCCCTTTCAAAGATGACCTGTGATTTAGTCAGATTTTAAATGCACTTGCGCATTCACACACACACACACACACACACACACACAGACCACACATGTATTAATTCAGCCTCCTCTGATGTGACCAAAGGAGGACCAAGGCCAAGAGGGCACTGCCCTATTATATCCCCTCCCACGCTGATTTTACGTGATGAGCAGCTCTTTGTGGTCAGCTTAGTTTCTGGTCAACCTGGTTCCCCTTTCTCCAAGGCTGAGAAGGTGTTAGAGCTGTGTTTGAGGGCAGCACTTTAACATCAATGGCATTATATGGCAGAGGTCATGGAACAGTGGAACTGTACTGATTCCTGTGTTAGTTCTGGCCAGTGTTGAAAGGAGGGGAAGCTGCTCTCTAGACTGCTCTGCAACACCTGGAAAGAACTTGCACGGGACTCCCAGGGACCTGTGCACAACCCGTCTCCTCCTCTGCCCATCTGAGGCTGGCAGAGATGTAGGCTCTGCTCATGAGGTGGAATGAGACTACCTTGAAGAATGGAGGTTTGGGGGTGTTTCCTGCTGTTGTGCTGAGGACAGGGACACTAGGAAGTCAGGGTTGGTTATGCCAATATGTGTACTAATACTGTTTATAGGGACAACTGGCACAATTGCTTGCCAACCACTGGGCTAAATCCTAAATATTAAATACTTATGAAATCACCACCATAGCTGACTGAGAGTGGGTACTTTTATTTTATTTTATTTTATTTTATTTTATTTATTTTATTTTATTTTAAATTTTGGTGAAATAGACATAAAGTAAAATTGAGCATCCTGACTGTTTCTAAGTGTACTGTTGTGTGGTGTTAGGCATATTCACTTTGCTTGTGTAATCAGTCTCCAGAACTCTTCATCCTATAAAACTGAAACTCTATGCACATAGTCAATAAGCCCCATACATCCCTGAGCCCTTGGCAAGCAACATTCTGTATTCTGTCTCTGTGTGACTCTGCTAGGGACCGCATCTAAATGGAATCATACAACATTTTGTGTGTGTGTGTGTGCACGCGTGCACCTGTGTCTGGCTTACTTCACTAAGCGTGATGTCTTCAAAGTCCATATGTGTTATAGCATGTGTCAGAATTTCTCCTTTTAATAAGGTTGAATAAATATTCGCTATATATACATGCCATACTTTGTCCATTTATGTATTATTTTTTTTAGCTGCATTTTATAGGAGGATAAACCTATGGCTTTGAGGAGCAAAGTTGCCCACAGACACAGTCAGTAATGACTTGGCATTTGAGCCCAAGCAGTTCGACTTCCAAATGCATGTGCTCAGGAGCAAGCAGATATTAGACCCTTGCTAGTAATCAAGTGTCAAAACAGGGTGCTGCTCCACTGGATAGTGACAACTCCTCACACATTGCTGTGACATTTCAATAAACTCAGTGTTCCTAAGGGCTATATACAGGTATTTTGCTTGGTTTTTGTGTTGGCCTCTGGGATGCTCAGAGCCAGACTTGAAGCCTGCTTTTCACAAATGATATGAGACTACGATTATTACTTTTTGTAGTCATCTTCTTTTACTTTGTTTTACTATCTCCCCCATTTTCTTACTTTAAGAAAAATTATGAACTAGATGCACCTTTTGTCAGGTACTTTGAATCCTTTTTGGAAGAGGGCAACTATGTAAATAAATGGCATGGGATGCATATTTTTTCTTTTTCCCGTCTGCAGCATGGTGGGCAGAAGCAGGGTGGGACATGTTTCCTTTGGGAAGTGCCCTGCTCTTTTATTTTTATCTTTAGTTGTAGATGGACCCAATAACTTTCTTTTGCTTATTTATTTTTCTATGTGGTGCTGAGGATCGAACTCTGTGCCTCACATGTGCGAGGCAAGCGCTCTACCACTGAGCCACCATCCCAGCCCAGACCTGCTCCTTTATGAGGCTCACTGGTCTCTCCCAGAGGTGAGGTTGCTGTTGATGACTGTGAACACTTATACTGTGTAGAGCCCTCCATTCAGCACCCGTCATGTTGACCTCTGATTCTCGTGCAAGGCAGGTACTGCCACCCCCATTTTACTTGTGAGAAACCCAAGGCCCAGAGAAGTGTGAGCAGTTGCCTGAGACTGTTCCTGCTTAGTGATCCTGGTCTGCTTGGTCCTGAAGCCCAGGATGTCATCTACAGCATGGGCTACTTTCCTGCAGGTGATCTGTCAGGTTACTCCAGTCTGTGCCATGTATTCATCTAATTTCATTAAATCTTTATTGTGTCCCACTTCTGTGCCTCATACCATTCTAGGCAGTGTCCTAGAACAGGCTTTACAGTGAAAAACTAGACACACAAAACAATGATCCCTTGGAACTTACGCTTTAGAAAGGATGGGTTGCGGGGAGGTAGATAAGAAATGAAGAGAGAATTAAGAAGTTTTGATCAACAAACCAGAAAATTCACAAAGGGCACAGGACGATGAGTGTGGAGTGCTACAGGTGGTGTTTAAGCTGAGATCTGAGTTGACAAGGAGTCTGACCTGCAAGCACGGGGGAGGACATTCCTGTGGTGGATAGTCAGTTAGCACAGAGCTGTGAAGTGGGAGTCGGTTTGTTTGGCTGTGGCAGCAGGTCAAGGGCTGCAGGGGGAGAAATAGGAGAGCAGAGCCACCTGGAGCTACTGGGCGTTAATCAGGTAGAGACCTGAGCTCACTAAGACCTGAGTCCAGGTGTGATGGGGACCGTCTGTGTTATGTTTTACAAGGGCAGGTAAGTTGTAAGGAAATGGCAAGAGCAGAAGCAAGAAGGCTAGGAGGGGACTGGTCCTTCATAAGAGGGGGTTTACTGTGAGAAGCAGATAGGTTCAGGACATGTTTTGGAGTGATTGTCTGGTAAGCGGAAGTGAAAACGTGCAGTGGGGGTTGCACAGAAGGGTGACTGGAATTCTGGGACCCAAGAGTGTGTGTGTGCTCCCCGCTTCGGTTTCTAACCCTGAGCTTCTGGCCTTGGAATGGAGGGCAGTGGCCCCCTGCTTTGACTTCCTGGCTGAGAGCTGTTGGAATGCCCCAAAATGAGCCCTGCAGAATGTGCAGCTTCCTTTGCTCTCCCTGGGTATTTTTATAAAGCATTCTTTCCCACCAAGAATGTAGAACTTTCTGAGTGATGTTGACTTTATGGGAGGTATTTAACATATTCCTCTTTCTTTTTTTGTGTGCTGCTGGGGAATGAACACAGGGACTAGTGCGTGCTAAAGCACATATTCTATCCGGAGCTACATCCCCAGCCCTTGTTTCTTGGTATGTCCTCTGTTCTACAGCCCTAATCAAAATCTCTGTAGAAATTTCTATTGCACCCAGCCTCCCAGGATGGGCCAGGGAGGCTTGGTGGGAGCTCCACAGGCTTCAACACACTACCATGGCTAGAGGACTGTGGCTGGGTAGGGGACCTCCCTCCTCTCAGCCCTCTTCCTTCACTTACATTTGAATTTCAACTTGCTGGCCCTTATCAGCTCCCTTAATTCCTTTCTTTTGCAATATTGGAGATTGAACCCAGGGCCTTAGCTTGTTAGGCAAGGGCTCTACCACTGAGCCACATTCCCAGAACTTTTTAAAAATTTAATTTTGAGATAGAGTTTTTTTGACGAGTTGTCCAGGCTGGTCTCCAATTTGTGTTCCTCCTGTCTCAGACTTCTAAGTTGCTGGGATTACTAGCTTGTAATTCCTTTTAATGGGCTGGGCTTTCTTGAAAATACTCCATTTTTCAGGGTAGAAACTGGTCTCAGAAAAGTTAGGCAAATTAGTCAGTGTCCCACAGCAAGGTAATGACTGAGTCAGGTTAGAATCCAGGACTCCTAAGGAGCCCGCATTGCAGCCACCAGGACAAAGCAACCCTGAATGTGACCTCATGCCTCTGGGTATCCCATGGTTATCTTATACTACAATTGGCTTAAGCCTGGAGATCCTCAGAGAGCGTAAGCAAAATATTCTAAAAATCATTCCCAAGGCTTCTTCACAGTCTTTTTCAAATAGTTTACAGTCTTGAGTTACATTTTTTTTTTAAAAAATCAATTTAACTTCATTTCTTAAAAACAGTGCTTTGTTTTTGCTCACTTGAGTTTCTTTTTAAAACTTCCTTCATATTACCCATTCAGTCAACAAACATTTATTGAGTTCTTACTGTATGCCAGGCATTGTGCTAGGTGCTGGGGATTGATTCAAAGATAATTTGGAGGCGTATGGAAGGGGAGTGGATAATTACAGCACAGTGAGATAAGTGCTATAATAGAGGGATATATAAAGAGCTAGAAATAGCACTATGAATAACATCTCTGAACAAATTGCCTTCTTTTTTCCTTTTGGATTATTCCCTTATGTATATTGCCCAAAGTGGGATTACTGGGTCATTTAAAAGATGAAAACAATTTGGCACAAAAAGATGTAATGACTTGCCTGGGGAATACAGCTCAATTTTCAACAGGGGAAAAAATTGTTGACAACTCCAGATTTAGACCACTTCTCCGGGAGAATTGGACAGTTGTTATAGTACCTCTATCAACAGGACAGCTTTCAGGAGGAGGGCACCTATTCTAAACATGCCGGCCCGCATGTACAAATACACGTCCTCATATTCAGTCTCACAGCTGAGTCGTTCTCACAAGAATCTAGCGCTGCGGAGTATTATTGTTTCCATTTTACAAATGAGCAAATGGTGCCCATGTTAAAAGGAAGCAGTTCACTCAAGATTCCATAGTTAATAAGTGGAAAATCCAAGAGTGGAGTGCGGTTCCTTTGATTCTATGATTCCCATCCCATTCTCCATGCTTTGTTCACCAACTGTAGGAACTTATGCCCCAACTGGGGCCTGGAATTTATTTAATGAGCACCAACAAGTTTTCTCAAGGTCAGGGTCCATGAAATAGGTGTACGCTTTCTTACTCCAAAAGTCAAAGCCAGGAAATAGTTTCCCTCTGTCCCTTGACCCAAAAGAACCCCAGGGCCCATTATTCCTGATCTTGGCCTGGACTTGCAAGGCTATTTGCTTAGCCCTAGCACTGGAGCAGAGATCCTAAGTAGTACTGTCTATGCCACACATCTGCTTTGAAATGTATTGTCTTCCTAGTATTTATTGGCCTTAAGCAAAGATTCCTTGCTCCTAGTATCAAGGACCTCTTGTAACTGGACACCAATACATGTCCACCATGGACTTCATTGATGGCCCTGCTCACTCATCCTTACGTCAGATACATTCCCTGCCTCTCCTTAGAGAATACCCTACATTTTCATACCTCCACGTTTTCAGCTCATGGTGTTCCTTTAGTCTGAGATGACCTCTCCCATCTCCACGTACAGAACTCTGGTTCCTCCTCTAGACTTCTGCATCGATGCCATCTTCTGAAGAAAGTCAGCCCAGTCCCCATCTGCTCCCACACCAACACTCCCTTGCACTATAGGTGATCTCCCTGTTCTGCTAACTCACCACAGATAGTAGTGAGGAAATAAATGTCCAGTGCATATGGGCATGGGATCCAGATTTAGATCTGGCTGTGATGCTTTCTAGATGTCAGCTAACCTATTTGAGCTGGAATTTCTTCAACCATCAAATGTGTGTAAATGATTATGGCACGTCACGATGTGTTATAAGAATTGCGTTTTTATCTGTTCTTCTTCCTTGTCATTTGTCCTCTTCAATATTCTGTCTCCTTTCTCCTAAATGGGGAGCTATTTAAGGGAACTAGAGTATGGCATCTTCCCAGAGCCCTGGACATATGGGAACTGCTACCAGGCCCCTTTAAAGGACAGACAGATTCCATACAACCTAACTGTTAGCATCAGGGTAGGTTCACTCCTAAGTGGGGGCTCCAGTCATGTGGTGCTAGGCCTGACCAGGGGCTCTGTAATTCTGGAGCTTTAGGCACACAGGGCAAGTTGTACAGGCGCTGGCTCTTGCTTCTTGGGAGATAGGAAAGAGTCCAGAGCTTGCTCCAGGCCACCCGCTGATTCAAGGAGCTGGCTAGTGCTGGCAGATCCCTGAAAGCACAGTGGTGGTCTTAGTTGAAATTAAGACTTGATTTCTTTCCAGAGTCTTCCACTTGCCTGTTCTGTGGGTGAGAGTTCCAGACTGAGAGGAGAGGCCCAGTGGCAGGGTGGGTTAGGGGCAGCTCTTGAGAGCCACCTTCCCTTCTGGGAAGGTGGTCCCTTCAGCAGCTCTCTCCAGACACTCCCACCCTTACTTTTCTTGGAGACTGGCTAGGAAAGGGGATTCCTTTTTTAAAGTGATGACTCTACCGTTTAACCTTCTCTTGCATCATTTCCCAAAATGCGGTCCCTATAATTCTCATAGTCCAAATGCTTTATCCCAGGACACAAAGTCCTCCATGTCCTGGCTACTGCATCCCTTCGGTCTTCTTCCACTAGCCTCCCCAGATTAGTCACTGTCCCTGAGAACACCCTGAACTCATCCTCCTCAAGGCTCTTGCACATTGTGTCCCCTGGCCTATTTTCTTCCTCTTCATACGTGGTGATCCTCTTGAGTATTCAGGCTTAGTTTAAAAGTCACATCATCTGCCGAGAACTTCTAGACCCTCAATAAGACATTGGGTGGACTTGTACTTTTGCCATCTTTTCATCCTGTCTCCTGTGTCCCAGCACCTCCCAGTGATGCTGTGAGGTCTTGGAGAGTTCTAGCATGTGAAGCTCAGCAGCTCTACCTGCTGTGTCTACACACTACTTAGTCATGGATAGGAGGTGCTAGCACACATCTGCTGATGAGTACAGGGAGCTTGCCATCATGTCAGCTAGCAGTGACTTCAGAGGGGTATCAGGGCCCATACTAGGCTTACTAACCATGATTTGTTTGATCATGAGTGCAGTCATTTGAATTCTGTTTTTGAATTGGCCTGATACTAGCTCATTGCTAACCTTTCCCAAGTCTGTTTCCCATATTCCAGTAGATACCTGCTTAGTGCCAAGTCTCTGAGCTTTTTAATTCACTTAAGAACATAACAGTAAGGTGGAATTCAGGGTGGATTTGCATGCCTCTATGTGAAACCTTTTCTTTAGTTGGAAAATGTGGCCAATATTTTTATCCCAAAGTTCTTTAAGTGTCAAAATGGCAGGGGTTTTTTTAGGTATGTTTTTGTCCTGAACAGAATAACTGTCCAGATCATAACTGTAACTGCAATGAATAAAACCTGTGTCATGGAGCTTGATTTTGAAGACCTGTGTTTAGATTCCAGCTTTATCACTAACTAGCCCCCAAAGCTTGAGCAGGTACCTACATTCCTGATCTTCAGTTTCTTCAGTGTGCAATTGGGGGACATTTCTCATAAAGTTGATGGAAAGTTTAAATGGAATATTGAACATGAAATGGAAACTTTACTAGTGTCTGTTTCAAAAACTGAATTTGAAGGCCATTTCTAAATAGCATTTTCAAAAAGTTGCATTTGAAGGAAAATACCAAGATAGAAGTATGTCTTCATGTATTATATTATTTTTTGAACAACAACATAAATGAATTTACTTTCTGGGGACATAGGGTGTCTAACAGACAGAACATAAATGGCTTATAATACTCAGTTTGAGAACAAATAAATTAGAACCATAGGCTTTGAGAAATTATAGAAACCTCTGAAGGAGGTGAACATGAATTAGGGTGTCCTGTATGCAGCCTCTGTGCTATACATGCTGGATATGGAATTGCAGGAAATGAGCGCTCCACTCGGATTGGGAGGTATAGTCCTGTACTACAGGTAGGGAGGCTTGAGCTCCAGAGGTTAAAAATCCTTTACATAACTTCAGCATCAAAGCCTTGAACTTCAAAGCGCGATCCTGATGGCTTCTAGAAACCCCTTCTATTTACAGATGTGACAAGGCCTGCCTTTACTTCATTGATCCTTTATCCTCTTCCTCCAAGGCAACCACTAATTCAGGGCAGATAGGCAATGGAAACCTGCAGTCTCAATGACCCATCACTTCCTTAGTAAATCTGGATGAGCATCTTGACTTTTCCTGCCAGCTGTCTCTGCTCATATGGCTGGGTCTGTGTTCCTTTGACTCTAGTCATTCATCAGTCTTTAGTCCTTTTTCAGAGAGATATTGGCCATTGCCCATCTCCACCTTAGTGGGGAAGAGTATATTTAAAGAGGGTTTCAATTTTCTTTAAAAAAAAAAAATACGGGTGGAAAAAGAAATTCATTGACTGTTTCTGGCCATTTTCTGCTATTTATGGGCCACTATGTGAAAGAGGTGGCAGGGGGCTGGAAGTTAGTGGCCATGGGTCTCATCTTGAATCTGTCACTGACTAGGGAGAGGACTTGAGGCCAGCTTCTCCTTTCACTTTCAGGAAAGTATCTTCATCTGTAAAGAGAGAGGGCCCTACTAGGTGATTCCTAAGATTTTAAAATTCTGCATATTTTCTGGTGTCAAAACCATCAATTTCTGCAGAGCTGCGTAATCCTGCAGCTGTTTCTCTGATACTTTTCAATCTTTAGATTTAATCTATTCAACAATGTATAATTTTTTAAAGGGAAGCTTTTACAGACACTTCTGAAATATAAGGGTGGGGGGAAATAAATGGATGTTAAAAAATAGAAAACAACCAATTAAATAGTATATAGTATGTAATTCTCCTTGGAAACTTACCACGAAATTGAGGAGCACTTTAACAACTGGTAATTTAAATTGCATTTGAACTCTGCTAATGGTTTGTTTGCATGGGAACTTCAATCATTTCACAGCGGTTCTTTAGCAAAGCTGCTTGTTCTCTTTATGGAAACGAAGAAAAAAAATTTTAGAAGAAGTTGACTATGGAAAAGGGAGACCGCTTTCGTTGGTGCATGGAGGGAAGGTGGGGAGTGTGTGAATGGGACTTCTCTAGGGCCTAGAGTGGAGAGCTGTTCCTTTCTGTGAAGTTTAGAAATCTGGGAAGTAAGATGTCTTTTGCTGCGATTATAGAAACTGTTCTGATTTTACTCTCTCTCTGCAAGAAACTTTGGTTTCACAGGGCCTGGGGGTTGGGGAGCTGCCTTTTTTTTTTTTTTTTTTTCTATGAGATTGCACTAAGGTTGGCCTCCTAAAAATCCATTCTCCAGCAAATTCGAAATTGTGCCTCTTGGTGGAAACAACTTTGAGAGTTCTGATGTTCTTGAAGACCACCAGCTTTAAGGAAAGTCATTGCTTGATTAAACTCATCTTGATTAAGCTTCATTTTCCTTATTTTATTCCTTTCTGCTCTTGGTGTATACTGGGAGAACTTTGATGCGGGTGTTCAGAGACCTGGGTATATGTCTTGGTTTTGCACCAATGTTCATCATGTGGTTAAAGACCTGATTATTAGTCCATGTCCTCTGTCAAAGCAAGTGGGCATTAACTAGATCCAGTGGATTCAGCCCTGGACTGCCTGCCACCCACAGTGGGTTCTGATGGCCACCCTACTCTGGTTCCTAGGTTCTCTTCCTGGTAGTTGGAAGATTTGAGGTGGGCCATTTTTAAGTTCTTTCCCAACTTGAATGTATAATAGGGATTTGAAGACTGAATGAGATGATACACGTGAAGCAGTTTTATGATGGGTTAGATGTTTATAATCAAAACAATAAGAATGGGGGTGATAGATTTTCAAGTGTTTGAATTTCTCTTGGGTACACAAAGGAAAAGTTTTATAGCAGGCCACTGCCCTGGAATACTTCTGTGCTGGGATATACATTGCATAGTCCTCAGAAAAGAGTAATACTTCATAATGAAATAAAACTTGTAATGAGAACTTACCAAGAGGTGTTGAGATTTTCCAGCTTTCTGTGGCTTGCTGGCTCTCATTTTTCAGTCAGGAAAACTGAAGTTCAGAGATGTCACGAGTTCCTAGAGTTAGACATTTGTTTCCAACTTGTATTCCTTTCTTCTTTTTATTTGGTGTAGTTCAGATTTATCTGCTTTTTATTTTTAAATCTAAACGCTTCTAATAGATCTGTCTCTATCATTGCCATTATTAAGATGAAACTGTTTTCCCAGGAGATTTGAGATATGAAGACTGAGGAACCACCCTTCTCTTTCCTCAACATTCTGAGAGTAAACAGTGAAATGGAAAGTGCTAGAAACTGATCTGGGTTTAGGAGGCATAGAGGTAGGCCACTAGAGTTGTGGGTTTCAAGCCTGGTATTATCTCTGTGGTCAATCAGGCTTCATATACCTGGGGAGTTCAGAAGCTGGTAACATCTTGGAGGTGTCTAAACACTCTTCTTCTCTCGCTTTCCACAGGTGGGAACACGGAGACCCAGTGTTGGAAGTGAAACCAGAATCCAGTTGGCCAAATCCCAGTCCAGTGCTTTTTCCACTGTGCACTCGTTGGAAGGAAGGTATTTTTCCTTAGTCGGTGAGTCCTACACAGAAAACACAATGTTTCTCTTTTAAAACCAATGTGCATGATTTAATGAATTTTAGAAGTCAGTGGTTTTCATGTAAAGCATGGTACCAGTAACTAGGATTTGGAAGCAGAAAAGACCAAAATGTCCTTCTTTTAAAAAATTGATTTTGTTGGCAATAGACAAGATATAATAATGCTAATAAAATGTGTGGCAAAGCAAAGGCAGGACTCAGCTCTTGGAAGGTGGCATGCAGAGAATTTGGAGGAAAATTTGGAGTAATGGTGATTTCAAGTTGCCAGTAATTATATTGCTTTTTTTCTTTCTCCTTTGGCATGAATGGAAGTGTTCTTGAAATTGAGAGAGTAAAATGACAATGTCAGGCAACAGTGATATGAGCATTTGTGAGGGAAGAAAGCAAGAAGAGTGTCTCTGTTTATTCCTTTATTCCTGTGCGAGGTGTGCTTTCTTTTGTGATCTCATTTTAATATTACAAAAACCCCTATTTGAGGTAGGGGAGCCTAGCTTTGCTTAGGCAGAGGGGAGGAGCCTTTGTGTTCACGAGCCTGCTGGGGTGCCATTGCAATAATGTGAATCATGGTGCTCAGTCAGAATGGAAAAGGGCCACCAGGTAAGGTAAGCTTTCCCTTGTGACTTGGAACACCTCTGTGTTTAGTGGGTAGAGTAGAACATCACATTCTAAAAAAATATGAACATGGCAAAAAGAATCCATCACCTGAGCTGTGGCGGATGCTGAGGGAAATAGTTGGGGAATTCTGGCTAAGGCTTCCACTTAGGAACAAGGTTCTGTGGTTTCCATGTTGAGGGCCAAACCCTCTGTGCCCAGGCATTGGCATTATACTGAGTAAATAATATGCTTCACCATGTTTGTGGTGTAGTTTTTCAAAACAGAGCAGATGCTGTTGTGATTGATAAAATGTAACTTCATTTAAAAGTGTGTCTGAATTTGTGGTTGGCATTTTGTCACTCTGTCACTTTAATGAACGTGCAACTGACTTTCCATGGGCCTGTTGATCTACATGACATAAAAGGCTGGAACTCTTTGACGTTGATTCTTTAACATTGTTGTCTATTAAAATCTCAAATGTGATCCCACTAGCATTGGTTTAAGCATGAAATGGGAATCTTTGTTAGCTGCTCCACCTGTTAAGTTTTCTCAGTGTTTAAAATTAAATTGTGATGTATATGAAGCCTTGCCTTTAGATTTAAAGAACTCAAGTGTGTAATGACAAAATAGGAGAGATTGCTTTAATAGGAGCAAAGACCAGGGTTTCTTCTTCTTGTTTGTTTTTTGGTTGGACTGGTTTTGAGCCTTTTGTCTTCTAAAATGCTAGTGTAGCCCCAGGCCACATTAAAGGGAATATGGTATCTAGATTATGGTAGGTAGATGATCCTGCAAACTAGAACTCCTAGAAACTGGCTAATCCAGAGCTAAGGTGGGCTTCAGGCTCAGCTTGAGCAGGGCTGCTGCTGTTTCTCTGCTGGCTTTTGTATACTGACTTCATCTTCAGGATGTTGTACCTGTGGTCATGATTTATTTCCTTTCTTCGGCCCAGGTTATCAGCATCCTCCTTCCTCTCTGAGGGAAAGAGAGCCTTGTTTACCATATTCTCATAGGATTACTGTACAGTGACAATCCCACCTGCACCTTGTGGCCACTGAACAATGGAGAACAAGTGGTTCTAAGGAATATCTGGGTACTATTAGGAGGAAGAGGTTGTAGGTGGATAACCAGGGATGTTCTGGATCCCTCTTTACCCCTCTCAGGGCTGTCCAAAGAGTGTCAGGATACAGTTCATGCCTCACCTTCTGAAAGGGACATTAGCCAGCTAAGTTCTACATGAGGATGCTGAGAGGACCAGAAATGGTGACCCACCAAGTACAGGAATGGTACTGTGAGAAGGCAGGACACTGGGGCACACATGATCACAGCCTTGAAGAACATGAAACACTAGAGGGACAGTAAAAGGCAGTTGAGGGACAGAATTTCTTGTTTACATGTGTATCCTCATAGTCAGTGGGGTGATTGGTGCATAACAGGTGCATAGGCATCTTCATGGATAGAAGGAATAAATCCAAAATTAGTGAGTTGCTTCCCCTGAGGGTGTTCTGCCAAGCACTGGCTGAGTCTCTATTGATCAGTCATAGGAGTTCTAGCACAATGAGTCTGGAGTAGTTGGTTTTATGAGAATGAAATGAATGACTGAATAGGAAGAGACTTTTGGGACCAGTATGGCTTAAGAAGTTTGAGGGGCTGGGGTTGTAGCTCAGTGGTAGAGTGCTTGCCTCGCATTGGTGAGGCACTGGGTTCAATCCTCAGCACCACATAAAAATAAATAAATAAAATAAAAGTATTGTGTCCATCTACAACTAAAAATATTAAAAAGAAAAAGAAGTTTGAGTGCCTAGAAAGGCAGAGACTGGTAGGATGGGGTAACAGAAGGCCCACAACTATTAGATTTGCAATCCTAGAAAAACAATATCTCTCTGCCCTCATCTTCTCAGTCTCAGAATCAGAGGCAGTAATCATTGCCTTGCCTGCTTCTTGTGTCTGTTTAAAGTAAGTGTGTTCATAGATGCCCAACTGTTGACTAAATGATGAAGTGTGGTCTAGACATGATATATTATCACAGTTCTTTCTTTAAAGATTCATCTTGAATCTAAAGAAAAATAAGACAATAAGTCAGCTGCCCAGCACTGCTCCTGGTGCAAAGTCACATGCTCATTGCACTTCCTTCCTCCCAACCTAGGACCCTGTCCTCCCCAAGATTGGACGGACACTAACATGTCCTTAGTCTTTGAAAGAAACTAAAATCTGGAGCCTTTTTTAATAATGATAATTAAAGTTGAAATAGAATTATATATTGTTAAGACTTTCACATTCCTTTTTTCCTGAGGCAGTGGGAGCTAGATAAGGAGGTAGATCCAGAGACCAAGCAGTCTCAGTGCTTGAGAGACTCCAGAGAAACTATGTCTCGTTTTTTGACTCTTGCTTCGTTGGGTTAGATAATCACACCTTCTGCTCCAGGCATGATTGACCCAGTGGGAGTCAGGAAGGAAATTATTTCCCTCTGTTGACACCAATGTACAATTGTTGACTGTTGCCAAGGGCTTTCAGTTTTAATATTTCCTCTTTGGTCCTGAGAAGTATCAGGTATTAGTTTCTGCCGGAAGCAAAACATCGGTCACTTCCGACAGAGGTGAATGTCTTGGCTCTCTACAAATACTTGGTCAGGTGGTTTCTGGGCATTTGTGACCATCTGCTTAGCCAGATTTTATAGCTTTTTTGCTATTTGCTTCCAAGTTTACATGAAGACTCACTGGGTCTCAGCAGTGACCCGTCTAGCCTTCTGGAATCTGTGACTCTTCATGTAACTTCTTATAGGAGGCATAGTCACCATTCGTGAAAGTAACTAGTAGAGCTAGCTCTCTTTTTTGTCCTTCTTCTTACTTCCATATTCTTCTGTTTTGATGCAGATACCTCCATACCTCTATACCCTGGGGAATGGCCCTAGGAGATCAGAGGAATTCTCGAGTTTTCACTTGTTGGGTTACTATGTGGTAGAAGGGCTCTGATACCCGAGTAGATGGAGGGTCCTTTGTAGTTTCTGCCAAATATCTACCCCTGGTTCACAAAGTATGTGCTTGTTTTCTGCTCTGATCCTGGGGTTTGTCTGGAAAGTAGTGAACCTCAGAATGTTTGTGATACCATGGTGGTTTAGGTATAGTCTCTGATCCTGAGAAACTTGCAGTCTTGACGAAAGACACACACATGAGAAAATAATACACACAAGGAAGATATTGGTTACAACACACATTTATTTATTTTTGGGGCTACTGGGGTTGTGACTCAGTGGCCAAGTGCCCCTGGTTTAATCAGTGAGTTGCTTAGTGCCTCACTTTTGCAGAGGCTGGATTTGAACTCAAGATCCTCCTGCCTCAGCCTCCTGAGCTGCTGGGATTACAGGCATGAGCCACTGCACCTGACCACAGCACACATTTATTAATCACTAGATGTGTTTTAGGTTATATGCTAGGCACTTGGGAAGATCTAGGGAAGTGGGTCATAGCCTCAGATCTCACAGAGCCTAGATGTAGTACTGGGAGAGTAGAGAGGATTGAGGACAATTTGGAAGGTTTTTACAGGATGAAGGGATCTGATCTCAGAACTGGAGCTTTATGGCTCAAGGTCAGGTGGCTGGCAGGGCAGGCCTGAGGCCATAGTTTGGCCCACTGGGGCTGGACAGGTTCCAAACATGTTGGCTTTGTCAGAATATGGCTAGGAAGATAAGGAGTGCCTCATCTTCCATGTATGCTTTAGTCTCCAGCTCGTTGCCCACCAATGTGCTGTTATAGAAAGTGTCTTGCAGACTTTTTGGTGCAGTGAAATTATAACCATGGTCATGTCTATAGGGGCAGAATATGACTGAGTATATGTCACAAAGCTAGAAAGCATCTACATTCTCAGTGACAAGGTTTCTTTTAAGAGTTCCTGATGTTGAATCTCTTATGCTCTACTACCTAGGTCTCATGAAAAATGGTGGAGTTGGCAGACTATTAAAGGATCCCAGGACTAGACATTTCAAACTTTGATACTATATTAGTTGTTTATTGTTGTGTAAAGAATTTGCCCACACTTATCTCCTTGAAACAAGAAACATTTAATGTCTCATAGTTTCTGTAGGTCAGGAATGTGGGAGTAGCTTGGATGGGTGCCTCAAGATTTCTCATGAGGTTGCAGTCCAGGTGTTGTTGGACCTGCAGTCTCATTTTAAGGCTCAAATTCGAGAATATCCACTACCAAGCTTACTTACATGATTGTTGGCAAGATTAGTTCCCTGCAGATTATTGGATTAATGGCTTCAGTTCCTTGCCATGTCTGTAGGGCATCTCACATGACACCTGGCTTCCCTCAGATTAATGAGCAAGAAAAATCTGAAGTTGCAAGTCACAGACTTTTTATAACCTAATCTTGAAAGTGATGCACCACTCTCTCTTCCTTGTTTTCTCTGCTACAAGGGTATCACTAAATCCAATGCATTGTCAAGGGGAGAGGTTGCAGAAGGGCATGACTACATGGAGGAAGATTTAGAGAGGCCAGCCGCAGATTCTCCATGCTGCATGGGATGTGATAAAGTGGGAGTGGAAGTTACCCGGAGCTTCTGAATAAACTTAGCATACCTCTGTGGGTTAATGTTACTTGAAAACTTTTTGTGGGGAAAATTTCGTTTAAAAATGATAATATAGATACGGATACAGAATGCAAAGTTGGCATGACTTTTCAGAGGGAAAACGTAAGTTTTCACTGAATGCTTCCTGTATGTTTTTGCTTTCCTTGGCAGTTAGAGTTGTTTGGTGGAAATATCTAAAAGTTATTTCTTGAGCGCTTTGCTGTATAAGTGAGACACTAGGAACTGGAGAGGGGAGAACTCTCTGGGGCCACAGAGTGAGTGGATAGCAAAGGGAGGATTCATAAAATTCCTCTCAGAGTTTCCCCTTCCACCTCACCACACTGCCTTGGAATGAGTCCACCCAACCTTTAGGGATGAGTTCGCTTCCTTTCTCAATCCCTTTCCTGTCCCAGAAACAGATTAGGGAAAAATAGGTCAAAATTTGCCATCTTGAGCCTTGATGTCCCTTTCATTACACTTCAGGGATCTGCTTCTCCTAT
Source organism: Glaucomys volans (assembly GCA_020662805.1). Classification (NCBI taxonomy): domain Eukaryota; kingdom Metazoa; phylum Chordata; class Mammalia; order Rodentia; family Sciuridae; genus Glaucomys; species Glaucomys volans. The sequence goes on from JAJEJO010000503.1 coordinate 132,112, forward strand.
TGGGTCATGCTGTGTCCTGAAAAGTTGCATAAATCAGTGTTACTTGGCTCAGACAGTATGTCTCCACAGCTATGAATAACATTTGTATTAGGATAGACAACTGATATACGGCCTTGTTGTGAGGCTGACGGGATCAGACATAAAACCCTAGCCAATACCTTCTGTCGGCAGAAAGTTTCTTTTTCAGGGCATGCGTCTCTTCCCCCTACCAAAATAGTGTTTTTATAAAACCAGACTTAGGAGTTCACTTTATAGAAGATGACAGGTTCCCTAAGAGTCCCCCTTCATATTAAAAAAGTAATAGAAATGGGAGATTTAAAATCATGGTCAAGCTATTAGTAGCCGTACAGACAAAATGAAGAAAGCACAACTTTGGTCATTAAAAATCTCACTGTCCAGAATATAATAGTACTTACCAGTCCATGGTATCTTTCAACTCTACATATATTTTATATTTTTGGTGCATTCGAAGTGTTTCTTATCAATTGTTCCCTCCCTCCCTCCCTCCCTCCTTCCTTCCCTTCTCTTCCCCTTCCTTCCTTCCTTCCTTCCTTCCTTCCTTCCTTCCTTCCTTCCT